>JARQZK010000732.1:527500-655000 GCA_030704885.1 Cynegetis impunctata
AGTAATCAATTACCCCACTATGCGTCATATAATAGAAATGCGCAAGATTATAATAACTTTCAAAATTCAAGACAAATAGCTCCTAATTATATATCGGAAGAAATTACTAATTTCGATATAGAGAACAACGATGAAAATAAAAGTGAGAAAAATACTGAATTCAATCATGAAAATTTTCAGATAAGTGCCTCAGAAATACCGTTAACTTAGATTCACTAAATAATGCGGAAAAAGCTTTTCAGCTACAAGGACAACCACTTAATTTCAAATCGAAAATTAATTATAATAGTAGAACAAAAAATGAGATTCCAATTCATTCCAAAATTTATGAATATCCGGAAAAACATCGTGAAAAAATTGAACGGAAACAAAATCAAATAAATAACGATGAATTTAATTACGAGTTGAAATTCAAACCAAGTACGTGTAATGATACGGACTACTTGTTCCGATTAAAAATAGATGAAGATGAATCATTATCTTTGAAGGACAACAATAAACGAACGGATGCACTTAAGATAAGCGATGATGCGTCATCTCGAGATTGCAACAATGTACGAGTATGTAACATAGACCACTCTATTGTCTCCAGCGAAATTAATATCTTAGAAGACGAGATTAATTCGTTATCTCCATACATAAAAACAAATGACCTAGATTCATATGTAACCTCGGATGTAACTATTTCTTCAGATAAAACATCGCATGAAACAGTTTCAATTTCAAATTATGTACAGACAAATCGTAAAACCTTGAAAAATATATTGCAAGTAATAAATGCTGCCAGAGACAAAAACGCAGCAAATATTGGAAAATTCATTGAAAAGCGACGAAGTCAAAAAGACTTTCATAAAAATGAAGTTCATTTAAAACAAAAATGTCAATCGAAATTTAAAAAACCTTACAAGAAAAAGTCTAGAAACATTATTACAGACATTAGGATCAGAAATCCTCAAAGCAAACATTTCTATCATAGAAATCGAATAAAATAAAGAAGACACTAATTACTTTACCTAATTTTCAGACGACCCGTGTATCCTTCAATTTTTTTTGAATTAAAAAACGAAACAGTTAAAAGTAGTTAAAGATTTAAGTTTAAAACTTAATCTAATAATTCTCCATTCACACGAGATAGCAATAATATTATCGCAAATTGAAAATGCTATTAATTATGCACGTTTGCACCTTAAGCAGGAAAATATTCTGCCTCTTTCGAAATTTAATGAAGTAATAAATAAAAATTTTACCATTCTCTCATCTAACAGACTATTATGCTGTCTGCGCAACAAAGGTTTTTATTAAGGGTTTCAATATTATTTAACATAACCATACCAATTTTTAAGAATGATAAATATGACCTGATTATAATATAACGTACCTTTCCAAAATACAAGAATTCCTAACCTTAATTCCTATGGGTTAACACGCAACGAAAACATTGTATGGAATACCGAGGTCATTCAACAAGTCGAAGACTTCTACATCTTTAAACAAAAATATCTGAAGAAAACCCTTGAATGTGTCCGAATGATTCAGAAAACCCTACGAGAACATTGCAATCGCAGTTCGGTTGAGCCTCCAGAAGATTTATTCGAAATAGAAAATGGAAATATCATTTCCATTGACAATGAAATGATACACGAAGAATGCGAAAGTGGTTCATTATCGCAATAGAATTGTCTCAGATTACTTCAGAATGTATAATTACTGATGGATTCAAGAGAATACACCACGAGAAGTTTTCAACACATATGCTCTGGTCTATCTTGCGCCACTAGAAGAGAATTGGACCTATGCAACAAATTTGAAGAATATCCAAGAAGAAGACACCCCAATCTGGACGACTTATACCAATGGGCTCCACATCCTACAACTACAAGCTTTATAACAATTGTATTTGTAATTTTTATTATCATTGTAGTGCTTATAAATTTTTATAAAATTTTCTTGAAGATTCGTCACCTTAAAATTAAGGGTAACGAACTTTCTTTAAATGGGGAGGAGTTATGTAGTCAAAGTACAGCTTATCCATTTTTAATGACGTCAATCGTAACCTTGTGCTGATTCATCGCTGCCTGCCTATATAAGCCCTCACTAACATAGAACAGTAAGATTAATTAAGTAACTTCCATCTTGTAAACTTCACATCGAATAAATTGTTTTTTTTAAAAAGTAATTCTTAGTGTTGAAAACCAAAATTATATATATATATATATATATATATATATATATATATATATATATATAATAATATATATAAAATATATAAATATATATATATATATATATTATATATTATATATATATATATATATATTAATATATATATATATATATTATATATATATATATATATATATATATATATATATATATATATATATTTATTTGAAACTAATCAAACAAACCTCCTAGCGGAGCTGGTTATACGAGTTCACGAAACATCGAAATGCCTCCATATACCATCCTAAGGTATATGGAGGCATTTCGATGTTTCGTGAACTCGTATAACCAGCTCCGCTAGGAGGTTTGTTTGATTAGTTTCAAATAAATGTCCTAGTTCACTTCATTTTATTGCCACGAACGTGTGTCGTTAACACGAAGAATTATGTTTTCTATTCATTTGCTACCTGTAAAAGGGATAAAATTTGGAGCGCTTGTTACTTGCGGCGTGTGAATGTTGAATTACATCGAATGGATGTATCAACTTTACTCTTGCTTAGCGATTATAGTAACCACCTTCGGGTGTCAGGACGTACGAGTTCTCGTTGCCGAAATGTTTTCTTCTATCTGTAGGATGTGGTTCATTTGTTTCCGACTGGTGGCGCTGTGTCATATTTATATGCCATATAGTCACTGGAAGGAAAATATAACGCCGTTAGAAATATTTGGTTGGTTATCACTTTCGATGGATAGATGATACTGATGAGCCCCAAATAAGGGCGAAACAGACTGTCTATCATTTCCATTGATTGTGATAAACAACTTAATGTTTCTAACATACACCATCCTAAGGTATATGGAGGCATTTCGATGTTTCGTGAACTCGTATAACCAACTCCGCTAGGAGGTTTGTTTGATTAGTTTCAAATAAATGTCCTAGTTCACTTCATTTTATTGCCACGAACGTGTATCGTTAACACGAAGAATTCTGTTATATATATATATATATATATATATATATATATATATATATATATATATATATATATATATATATATATATATATATATATATATATATATATATATATATATATATATATATATATATATATATATATATATACGATATTCATTGATTTTCAGGAATAATGGACTTAAGTGAAATATTATTTTTTTGCATAATTTAATTTTAGAATATCAATTCAATTAATACATCATCGAGTGCTGCAACCTTAACTAATTACCTTTCCATAAAAAGTAGGAAATTATGACTACACACTTGAACACTGAAATACAAGACTCTAATTTGAAATAATGTAAACCTACAACGAAATTTTTGTTTCAGTCTCATGGATCTTGCTAAACGGGACTGATGAAAAATTGTTATTTATTCTACAGGTGATTTTAAATGATTGTCCACCTGGTATATCCATCTTGATTTTCTGGTTCAAAGGGAAGGCTCTACTGAAATTTGTTAATAACATTCGACAGGTACCTACTATTAGCATCAGAATAATCTCGAATATTACTTAATTATTTTATATACTCATGAAGCATTGAGTAACTGAAGTGTCGAATGCTCAACTTCAATTTTTTGCGAATATTTAAAAAAAAAATTATTCCTTATCATTTGTGTGGAATTAATCCAGCAATTAAAAACTTGAGAGGTGTCAAGTGACACTCGGATGGAACGAAGTTTCTTTCGATTAATAAGTGAAGGAATTGTAATAAAATTTCATTTTTTTCAAGTTATAATAATGTTTTTTTTATTATTAACAAATATAATGTAATATATACTTAATCAATAGGCTCAATTTTAGTAATAATTAGCTTGTGGTAACTGAAGTAGGAAACATATGTTTGGGATTCTATTTTATTCAAATGTCTGTATTATGTATTATTATTGTCTGCATAAAATTTCTACTGACCTAACTCCATCTGCAATATCCGGAACTTGTGCAGGAACACTGTCAGGATTCATTATTGTTATTATTTTTTATTATTTATTATGTACAAAAACCCTGTATACACTCAACAGAAATAATCGTCCGACACCACACTGTTCAATACGAAATAGAAAGACGAAACGAAAATAACTGTCTTGCTTTCTATGAGAGAGAGAGAGAGACAGACATACAGACAGAGAAACATGCGCACGGAGTGCGCGCGCAAAAAGTGTCGTTACAACTTTTGGTCTTAATTTTTTCCGTCTAGCCCCCTTTCGCAACGCGCGATAAGGAACTTTGTTCCAAAACGTTTCAGTAGATAATGAATTTCTACCGTTGAACGCCTACTTCACAGTTAAAATTAAAACTCGTGAGCAGCAGAGCTCCATCACTAATAGTGATATAGTCATATTTCTCGCGCGAAATACATCGCCCGAGATGTGATTCTAGTGAATTGTATCATATTTTGAAAAATCACGATTAAAAAGCAAACCGAATTAAAAAGTACAAAAATAATTTATTTTCCAAACAAAAAATTCGGGAAGTGGATCGTGGTCGAGGAAAATAGTTGTAACCATTTAGGAAACGCACTTCAACATCAACTCAATCCACATAATAAATTTCAAACCTCTATCTTTAAAAAAAATTTTAATTCGCGAAGTGCATCGCGTACTGATAGCGAGAAACAGATCGAGATGCAATTTGAACGGAATAGTCACTACGAAATGCAACGCGGCGGAGATAAAGAGTTGAATCCAAAAAAGGATTTTAAGTCAACATAAACTCAATGTACATACCAATTTTCAACCCTTTAACTCTACCTGCAGAAGAATTTTTCTGAAACCATGAAAAAAAGAAATATCTACGTTAAAATGGCGGCGGTTAGAAAAATTCAAGCAAATTTTGATAGTTTCGTTCTGCAACAAAAATAATCCCAAATAAAAATAATTCAGCTCATTTGGTATGATACGAACCGCTGGAGATGTCAATATGTACCGGCAAGGATATTTATATAAAAATTTAAAATATCTACGTAAAAATGTCGGCGGTTGCAGAAATTTACCCTAATTTTGATACTTTCGTTCTGCGATTGAAACAATCCTAGGTACCAAATTATAGCTCTTTACTCGATGGGAGCCGCCGGAAATGATTTTCTGATTTATCAGAACTTTCCTATTTGGTAAATGTGCTTCGTAGATTGTTAGCAGGTTTTCACTTTGAGGAAATAAATCTTGTTTACACGATAAAGCTCTCAATTTTGAAATAGTGTTGAAAGTTTGTAAGTAGGTATTTTCCAAAGATATCTTGAATGGGATTGGTTTTGGTTCGAATTGGTTGGGGAGTTGACCCCCTGGGGGAAAAATAAATGATGTTTACATGATAAAGGGCGTAATTTTTGAACAATAGGATTGAAAGTTTGTGAGTAGGTATGTCATATTGGATGGGATTGGTTTTGGTAGGAATTGCTTGGGGGGTTGACCACCCAGGAGATGAAATAAATCTTGTTCACGCGATAAATGATATTTATTTCGATATAAATTTATTGGGGGGTTGACCCCCCGGAGGAGGAAATACATATTGTTCACAAGATAGAGCGCGCAATTTTCGTTTTTTAGATTTGGAAAAAAAATCATAATTGAATGAAAAGATTTTTTAAACTGTATACGTTTTGAAAACCTGCATTTCTAATGCAGCTCGCTGCGATAGAGTTTTTTTGTTTATTCTATACAAATCTTTACTTTCAGGTAGATAATTTATTGAGAAGCGACAAACAGAATAATGATGTTTTCTTCAAAATATGTATATTTTGCATCATCCTTATGTTTTCGTTGTTCTTATATGATATATTTTTTTTATGTAGTGTTGACTACCACGATATTCTGAAACTAATAACTTACATTATTCTGTTTCTCTTCAATATTTCAATGCTATTCATATACAAGAATTTAGTTTGGCAAATGGAGAAGAGAATTATATTATTGCGGAATTACCTGAAGAAGGTTAGTTCTGAGAATAGGAAAAGATCTTTCAAGTTTTCGAGAGAAATTGTAGTCTGTGGAATGTCCAAGAGGATGCCTAAACATACTTGTAAGTTCAGTAGAGTAATCAGTTGACTCGATGAAAGATAAGAGATGAACTTATTATTTTTAAATTAAAATGAGCGGCAACACGGCAGCAATGAGAATATCGATAGAGCATAGCCTACTGCCTAATTAACTTAAATTTCAGAATTATGCATGTTTCCTTATCGTAAATTTTCAAGGTACCATCGACCGTGAATCACCATGTATATATATAAATATATATATATATATATATATATATATATATATATATATATATATATATATATATTTTGATAAAGCCACGAATGTCGTGGCGAAACGTAAACTTTTTAATAAAATCGAGTTGTTTAAGATTCAACAAGCCTGTTATTGCTAATAATTATCAAGAGATTATATATATATATATATATATATATATATATATATATATATATATATATGTGTGTATACATATATATATATATATAAATAAATATAGTTATATATATATATATATATATATATACAGGGCAGCGAGAAAGTCTGGCAATAAGGTATTTTTTTCAAGACGATTAGACGTATACTCATTGAATTTCCCTCAGTGATGGATTGTTTGAAGAGGTGTTATCAAGTGGCAGGCAAGATCTCCTGACTTGACTCCACTTTATAACAAATATAACTGATTCAAAACTCTCAAATATCTTGAGATACAAAAAGTTTCTCCATAATTCGGAGCTGCAAATACAGATTGTATTATTACTAAGCTACAGATGGCCAACATTTTGAGCTCCTTTTATAAGGAAACTATTAATATTTTATATATATATATATATATATATATATATATATATATATATATATATATATATGTATATATTTGCGTAATTTCTATGAGGGTTAATAATATACCTAGTTGTGGGAATGATACCTGAAAATTTTAATAAAGATCAATTGAGTTCCCATACCTATATGAGCATATAAATCCAGGATAGATATTTTGACAAGTAAGTTTTAGATAATGAAAGGGTATTGTTACGTTATTTGAAGTGCCGACTGAAATAATTTAATAACTACAATTTTCTTTTGTAGACATTCATAACTGCATGAGAATCTATGGATATATTTCTGATGCTTCGCGGGAGTTTGAAAAATGTTTTGGTCCGATTCTTTTGGTGAGGATATTTTCTTGGTATTCGTCCACTATATACATAAAAATTTGTCAATTTTTTACTTCACTTTCTGATACAATATATATTTATATATATATATATATATATATATATATATATATATATATATATATATATATATATATATATATATATATATATATATATATATATATATATATATATATATATATATATATATATATATATATATATATATATATATATATATATATATATATATATATATATATATATATATATATATATATATATATACAGTCTGTGTTAGATCGCGATAGAGAGCACACGTGTACGAATTCTCCTAATCTTAAGGCGTATTAAAAAGAATTTAAAATTTCCCGTCCGAATTTGATAGTGAGGGCATCTGATTTCGAGGCGTTCTTTTCCTCGGAAATGTCACAAACCAGTGAAAGATCGCTGATTTCATCTGACGTTAATTCCGATGATGATCCGGATTTCCGTCCAGTACAGAACAGAAAGAAGCGGAAGAAGAAAAACAAAAAACTAGAACTGACAAGCAAAAAACTAGATGATAAACAATCACCCAAATATGACGAACCACCACATCTGGAGCCCATCTTCCCGCAGGCATCAACTCATGAAATAACCCCACAGATAACAACTGCACACATGGAAACAGAAACAACAAATAGAAATCAAACACAAATTGGCATAAAGCAGCCCACACATCGCAAGATTTATAAACACCTATATTTTATTAAAACTAAAACAAATACAACAAGAATCCAAATAGCCAACACATGGACCACATTGTTTCCCTCCTGCAAAGATATTATCATCCAGACAGGGCAAGGATACCTCATCAAATCAGACAACTCCAAGACTGCTCTGCTGAAGGGCTTGGATTACCTAAAATCCAACGATAAAATACAAAGCTATACAGAAACCACTAGCAACACATCAGAAGGAGGGAACCCAAGAATGACAGAGTCTTTTTCTGCTGTTATTTCGTTTGTCGAAATGGAAATAAATGAAACGGAAATAAGCGAAATGCTTAATCAACTTAACATAGTGCATCGTTACTGCAAGAGGATTATCTCAAGAAAAACAAACAACCCATCACTTTTCATTCGAATAATAACAGGAGATATTCGATCTTATGAAAAACTATTAAATGAGGGACTCTACTTCAAGTGCAGGCATTACAAGGCAAGTCCTAGCCATCCACCAGATCCGCTGCCGGTTCCTTGCACCAGGTGCTCGCAGTTCACGCACAAAACTGAAGACTGTACCTCACCAATGAAGTGCAGTAAGTGTAATGGCGACCACAAAGACCGAGATTGTAAGTCAAGCCTACCACCAAAATGTGGAGCGTGCGGCTCTGCGGAGCATGTGGCATGGTCGGTGAAATGTCCCCAACTACCCACCAAACCCATAGAGGGAATACCAAATGTGAAAATTCGGTCGATCAACAAGAAAAGCGCAGAAATAGATAAGAACAAGACAAAAAAGAGCAGAATACACACAAGTTTCACCGTCCATGACCACATAATCGAAACATTCATCAATAAACTCAATAAACCCAAAAATACAGACAGACAACAACTAATACAAAAATTACAAAAAAGGTTCATTGACCTTTACAGAATAAATACCATTCCAACGTTTGTCGGCAACCGGCTTTATGTTCTGATGCTTGACCTGGAACTAGAAGTTAAAACGGTGGATACGGAACCTTCGGAGGGGGCTCAAATAGATAGAGAAGTTCATGATTAAGTGTCTGTACTCAAATATTAACAGTCTGAACAGGAGGAGAGAACTGGTAGGGCATTATGTAGAGGAAAACGAGGTGCAATGTTTGATGCTGGTGGAAACAAAAACAAAAGAAAATCAGAACAGAAAATACAGGAACTGGGACATGATAATAAAGCATGGAAATATATTGAATGAAAACACAAGAGGAGGAACTCTGGTACAAGCTGAAAAATGTATTTCAATAGGAAAATCTAACCCACCACACTTTAACAACACGTGGAACGAGGTTTTACATTTCACTATACCGTTCAAAGATGACAAGTTACATGTATTTCTGGCCTATATTCATCACTCCAGTAATTACATCGAGGAGAATCTGCTAGTTAAAGCTTCTCAATACAAATATTCTATAATAATAGGAGACTTAAACATGAATAGCCGAAAAAGTAAACAACTGAACAACTTCATTAGAAACTCTGACTTCACGAAAATAGAAACAGCACCTACTTTCCTGATGGAAAATAACCAGGACACTACTCCAGATAGGTTACTCTGTACAAGGAACATCCGTAGAAATATAAAGAATATTCAACTATGCCCAGATTTGGGTTCTGATCACCTGGCGATAGAATTTTCGATAGACTTAGAAGTCAACCCTATTTCATACCCAATAGAAACCAAATATAACTTCTCTAAGTGCCACATCGAAAAGGTAAATCGAAAAATGGGTGAACTAATCCAATTACTAATACCAATTACTCCCGATTATATTACAAGCTTCTCAAAAAAACTAACTGACACGATCTTGAGTCACACCCCAAAAATCTTAGTCCAATATTACAGTCAGAAATTACCACCATTTATATTAAGATTAATAAAAATAAAAAAGCAGCTATACAGAGAAATCAGAACAAATAACGATCCCAATCTAAAGACAAGATTCAATGCACTAAACAAAGACATCCACCATCTGATCGTTAACTACAGATCACATAAATATTTAGAGGCCTGTAGGGAAATTGAAAACCAAAGAGGTAGAACATATTGGAGTACAATAAAAAAACTATCCAAATACAACCACCATAATGTTACAGACCCAATTGAAGTAAATGGAAACCCAATCACAGCAGACCAAGATATTGCGAATGCTTTCTCATCACACTTCCAGAAGATTTTTGAAAAAAGTGAAGACCCAGATTTCGATGATACTCATAAAAACCTAATTGAGGACTGGTACAAAAACGTTTTCCCCGCACTGGAAGGCGAAGATGGTATCCCACCAATAGACCAGAATGAATACTTCGAAGCTCTAAATCATGGAAAGAACACAGCCCCAGGATATGACAATATTCCGAGGAATATTCTGAAAAAATTAGATCTCCCGGTGCATCTTGAAATAATCAGAATACTTAACTTCTGTATTCAGGACTCTTATTTCCCCGGGATTTGGAAGAAGGGACTGCTTATTACGATACCTAAAGCTAAAAAAGATACCAAGAAACTTGAAAACTACAGGCCTATCACATTGCTACCAGTAATTGGAAAAAACTTCGAAAAGATAATAAAGTCAAGATTGATGAAATCGATCGGTCAAAATATTCCAAAATTCCAATTCGGCTTCAAACAGAGAACATCAACAATTCACCCACTGATCATAGTAACACAAAACGTACAGTGTAAGAGGAAAGAAGGGGAACACACTGCATCAATATTTATGGACATACAAAAAGCGTTTGACAGTGTGTGGCACGCTGGCCTCGTTTACAAGCTACACCACTTGGGCTGCCCCTCACATCTGCTGAAATTGATTGGAGAATTCCTCACGGGAAGAACAGCACAGGTCAAAGTAAAAAACTCACTTTCCACTGAATTTTTCCCAAAACAAGGACTTCCACAAGGTTCCTCTCTATCACCGGACCTATACAATCTTTTTTGTTATGACATCCATAAATCCCGGAATAACAACCACATAGATAACAAGGCATACATTCTACAATTTGCAGATGACACCGCACTGATCTCTCATGGAAAAACAATCACGGAAGCAGTAAGCAGGATCCAAGAAATAAAAAACAAGGTTGAAAAATGGTTGAGAAAGTGGAGAATAAAACTGAACCCGAAAAAATCCAAATTCATGCTCTTTCATCATAAAAGCAATCAACACTCTCCGACCATATCCCTTGCAAACGCGACATTGAAACCATCACCTAACTGCAGATACCTAGGAATGACAATCGATAACAAACTTAACTTCCAAATGCACATAAAAGCAGTAAAACAGGCAACAATCAGTAGAGCCAATCATTTCCGGTCCTTAACCTACAAAGATCAAGGTATTGGAACAGGCACAGCCTGTAAAATTTATAAAATGATATATAGACCCCTTTTAGAGTATGGGCAATGCAATAAAACTGGCTTGAAGATGATCGAAGTTGCTGAGCGCAGTGCTCTCCGAAAGATTACGAAAATGAGACATCCCAACAATCCCCTGCATAATCCCTCGAACGAATATTTATACCAAAAGACCAAAATTGAACCGATAGCCGATAGATTCCTCAGAATGAATAAGAAATTCATTCATCAACAGTACAACATCGACCTGATAGAACCACTACTACACAAAACTCCACTCCATCACAGACCGAAAAGGAAATTACCAGCGCAACCAATATTTGAAAATTTGTTATCCTTACTATAATATCCTAAGCACTCTTTTTGCTGTCACACAGAATAGAAATTTTTTTTTTATTATAAAAAACATGTATTCCAGGGCAGGAAAACCTAGGTTGATAGCCCTTTGAATTACTATTCAATAAAGTTGTTTTCTCTCTCTCTCTCTATATATATATATATATACATCAGCGTTGCCAGACGTCCCGATTTTTAAATCAAAATTAAATGTCCGAGAAAGGCTCAGTCCCGCTTTTCGCGAATAACTCGACCATGCGATATTTCGCTAGATACTTTATATGAAGAATTTAACTTGTTGAAATCATCCTTTGACGTATTAGTGGGAAATTGCACAGACACCACCGCACAGAAATGGCACCAGATCTGTTTTCAAAAAAAGATACCAGGAATATGTTTAAGCTATAGTGTCTTTCATATTAAGTATTCCAACATCAAACCGCTTTCCTGAACGCGTTTTTTCCCAGATGAATTTAAAATGGTCTGATGCCAGAAATAAATGCTCTGTGAAATTAATGAAAGCAGAATTACTCATCCAGTTTAATCTACAGCTATCCTGTAAAGAGTTCTTCATCTTTATTAAAGAGAAAAAGGAAGCTTTAAAAGGAGTTGAGTCTTCACAGAAATATCAGGAATAAGTTATTCTTATAAATAATTATTCTTTCATTGTAAGTTGCAATATGTAAAACTCACTTCTCAGATTAATGTTTGAAACGCCAAATTTTTCTAAGAATAAATCTTTTTTGACTTTGATTTCTGTTTTTTCATTTTATTTATTCAGAAGACAAACAAGACTCAACTACCTAACGATAGGGTAAGTCTGATTTAAAATATCATATTCTTATTAAAATACATTTTCTATGGCTATTTTTGTTATCTATTGTCATGCAAACGTAATTTGAACTCAAATAAAAAGATAAATATTTAAAAACTTCTGATTATATACGTTTTTTCACTATGTCCTGCTTTCGATGAAAGAATCCCGCTTTTTGCACTCAAAAAGTTTCAAAATCCCGACTTGGCAAAAAAAATCTGGCAACGCTGATATACATATATATATATATATATATATATATATATATATATATATATATATATATATATATATATATATATATATATATATATATATATATATATATATATATATATATATATATATATATATATATATATATATATATATATATATACGAGGTATGGCAATTTGAAACCCGGAATCGAGCTCCGAGGGGCAGCTAAATTAATTTTCGGCGAAATTTCGATCATAATCCTTCACAGTAGTCTCCTTGGAGTTCCACGCACCGCTTCCACCTCCGCTCCCACGCCTCGAAGCACCCACGGTAGTCGTCTTCAGTTAGGGTGTTCAGCGCCACCGTCGCAGCTTCTTTCGCCTCCTGTACACCGCCGTGGTGGGTCCCCTTCAGGTACTGCTTCATCTTTGGGAATAGGAAGAAGTCGCAGGGAGCGAGGTCGGGGCTGTAGGGGGGGTGCGGCAACGTTGCGATGCTTTTTTTGGCTAAAAACTCGCGAATTCGTATCGACGAATGTGCACATGCATTGTCATGATGCAAGAGCCAACCATTCTCCGCGAGTTCGGGCCTCACGCGGAAAATACGGGCCCTCAGCCGCTCAAGGACACCTTGGTAGTACAGTCCGGTCACTGTTTGTCCCTCTGGAACGTATTCCCGATGAATTACGCCTTTGATATCAAAGAAAATTACGAGCATGGACTTCATTTTCGATTTGGACATCCTGGCTTTCTTCGGGCGCTCCCCCACGCGTTCCACCCACTGCTGACTCTGTCTACGCGTTTCGGGATCGTACTCGAATATCCAAGATTCATCTCCGGTTACCACAGTACTCATCCAGTCCCTCCCATCTGTCTCAATTTTCTCTAAAAGGTCACTGCAGATGGACATTCGAAGGTGTTTTTGGTCCAACGTGAGCATTTTCGGCACCATCTTTGCACAAATCTTTCTCATGTCTAGCTCCTCGTGTAAAATCTGCCTAATGGTTTCCTTATTGATGTTTAACTTGTAGGACAACTCTCGGAGTGTTAACCGACGGTCTGATGTTACCAAACGTGCGGATACGATCGACATTGGTGGGGTACAAGAGATGAAGGCTGCGCCCGGCCTCGGATCGTCATCTATCGAAACACGTCCCTCCCTGAACCGCTTTGCCCACTCGAGCACGGCAGTTTTCGACAGAGAATCATCTCCATACACGTCTTTAAGTTTACGAAAGATTTCCGCGGAGGTTTCGTTTGTTTTAACCAAAAATTCGATAACCGCGCGTTGCCTCTTAATTAGGTCACTCATTTTCGCGACGTATAGAAAAAACCTTGCTTTACAAAAACACGCGGGAAACACAAACTAAACGTGATACCGCGTTCAAAAAAATTTAACTGGTACTACTGAAGAGTCCCCTCTTTCGAACGAGACCAGAACGCCGCCGGCTGGTGTGTTTAGTTCGGGAGATATCGGCCGATTCCGGGTTTCAAATTGCCATACCTCGTATATATATATATATATATATATATAATATATATATATATAAATAGATATATATATATATATATATATATAGATATATATATATATATATATATATATATATATATATATATATATATATATATATATATATATATATATACATCATCAATCAGTTTATCAAAGTCCACTGCTGCACGTAAGCCTCCCTTGATAATTTCCACTGTATTCGGTCTAGTGCTGTCTGCATCCAGTTGGTACTGATGCGTTTTAAGTCGTCGTGTATATACACATATGTTTAAGGAAAACGTTGATTGCAAAGTGTAGTTTTTTCTTTTTAGTTATTAACGATCACTTGCTTGACAAACTTCATTGTCAAGCCTTACACGGTCTATGTAATGTTGGCGGGAGTTGATGGAATATGTGACTTGCCAAGCAGTATTGGTTGGATTATTGGCCATTCTATACAACTATTGATAATTTCTGAGTCATGGCATTCCTGTTCCAGAGAGGTAATTAAATGCACACATAATTTGTGCCATTTCCTGTCAGAATATAGCATTTAAGTAACATAAAATACTTAAGGAACGAATTTTTTTTGTCGATTAATCAAAATATCAATTTCAAAAATAGATTTCAATCTTTCACTCCTCTAACCTAGGCAACGATGTAGTAATATTCATCCCACATGCATAACAACTCAGAATTTGACATTTCGAAACAAACATACAATAATTGCATAATATTTTCAACAAAAATTTTTAGAGCCTTCATTCAATTAGCATCTGAAGAAGAAGTTTGAAGAAATGTGTGCATTGAAATTTTTGTTCTAAATATAGGTGATATACTCATTTACAATCAAGAATATTTCATCATGCATACTAATTCTACCCAATTATCGAAATAATCAATATTTTACTAATATATTTTCGATTTACAATTTAGGACTTTCGGGAATTTTCTTAAGACCCGTTTTGAGGAAAAAGGCCGATAAAATTCAACGAAATCAAGCTCTAGATCAATAGTTGGGTCCTGTTCCGATCGGAAAAACGGTTCGCGAGAATCGAGCGTAGGTAATTTAATGTTTTGCCGACGCCTTCAAAGAATACGCTCTTCGGAAGTGGTTACGGACAAATTCTTATTAAAAAACGACCCTGGAGGGCACTTTTTGTGTCAGGCGAGACTCTATTTCATAGAAATCACAAACATTTTTATTATGTTCAATTTAGCAGTTATACAAGTGTATATTGATATTTTTCACGACTCTGGCAAAAACTGTCAGAACTTGTCAAACGTTGTACTACTGCAGTCAATATTGACATTTATATTTCCATAGTAACCAACTAACAACGACGATTTGTGATTATTTGTAAAATATATGCATACATGGAATCAGGAGAAAATTATCAATTCGTCATAAATTCTGTTGAGTTGACTCGAACTTGCAGATTCTGACAAAGTTCCGTTGGAATTGATGGTTTGTTATTGGTGTCCCTTAAAACAAACTTCCCCACTAGAATGAGGTAACTGAGTGGAGGTCTCTAATTAGTCCAGTCAATGACGGTAAAAAAAGTATAAACTGTGTATTTATCCCATACAGCACCGATTTGTATGAAAATTTTGATTTAGATTCTACTTACCATCTATTTCAAAGTTTACCCTGTGCCGGGGGTTGCTTTTTCTCTGGGGGTGGATGCCATACTTTCTTGGGCTTGAAGAATTTTTCATTAAAAATAAGTACGGAAATCGATGAATTGACTAATTCTAAGCAACTTTTGTTTCATGAAGTTTTTTCTGAAAGTCAATACTTTTCGACTTATTCGCGACTGAAATTGTGGGTTTTCTGGCAAAAAAAAACGAGTTTTCAGATTATTTTTCGCGAATAACTGGAAAAATATGCATTCAATGGAAAAAGCTGTAGAGAGCAAAATTATAGCTCATAAGAAAACAAAGAACATCTTTTATTTATAATGTATTCTGACTCAATACAAACGGAATTATTGCTTGTAGAAATTTGTATTCATCAATATACTAATATACATATTCTAATTTCTACAAAAATGTGCTTTTGGTTTTTTCCAAGAGCATTTTGTAGGTTTTTTAAAGAGCTATAAGCTCATCAAAAACAAAATTCATGCTAAAAGGGCTCAAAAGAGGTACTTTGCGCGAACACACGCAAAGTTTAAATGGCCATATATTACTCAATTTTCATCATTTTGTTTTTGAGTTATTTTGAAGAAAAGATTTTTCGCCAAATTACGAAAATGATTTTCTCTCTTCAAACTCAATTTTTTTCAAAAAGAAGTACTTTAAACTAGTCAAACACTCAGAACTTATTATAAAAACAAATAAAGTGAATTATAAAGTGGCAACGATTTTTTTCAAATGGGGTGGAAGAGAGGGTGAGATTTTCACTATTTTTTTCCAACGAAAAAATAGGAATCGACATTATTCTTTTCATAACTCGCTTATAAAAATAAAGGTTTTTTTAAAGAACTTTAATAAAGTTTCATAGGTTTTTTCCGAAAAATGCATTGGTTTTTGGTTATTGTACGTAGAAAATTTCCATGTTGGAGATTGAAAATACCAGTCAACTTTCAACGAACAATAATTCCGTTTGTATTGGGTCTGCATACATCATAAATGCACCATTTTTTTTATAAGCTATAAATTTGTTTTCTACATTTTTTCCGATTTAATGCATATTTTTCCAGTTATTCGCGAAAGAGAATCTGAAAACGTGGCTTTTGCCCGAGCTTTTGCCTAAAAATCCACAATTTCACCCGTGAATATGTGGAAAAAGTATTGACTTTCAGAAAAAACTTCATAGAACAAAAGTTGCTTAGAATTAGTCAATGTATCTATTTCCGCACTTATTCTTCACCCCCAAGAAGAGGTGGCACCCACCCCCAGGGAAAAAGCAACCCCCACCACAGGGTAGACTTTGAAGTAGATGGTAAATAGAACCTGAATCCAAGGGTTTATGAAAATCGGTACTGTATAGGATAAATACACGGGAAAATGGTCATTGACTGGACTAAATAGGCATTAACAGTTTTAACGGCATTTAATATATATCGACTTATGTGGGGTTCATTCGCGATGGGCGCTTACACGCTTTCAGCACGCTTAATCGTCGTTTTTTGCCTTCGGCTTGGCGCTGTTAGTGTCAAAAAATCACGTTCATGGCTCAGTCGTGGAGGTAGTTTTCGAGCTCACACACGCTTACTCTATCGAGGTAGGACAGCAAAAGCGTGAGCCCTTAATCTCAGTTTTCATTGAGAGGAATGCTTGATCAGCGTAAGCTAACCTAACTTTCCTTGTCGATAATTAATATAAATGTAAGTGTCCAATGCGAATGCACCCTTGGTGAACAAAGTTCGAGGTGAGTTTCTACAATGAGTTTTCAAATTTTATTTTATTTTTTCATAGATTACATATAGCAATTTTCATATCATTCCAAATTCAAATTGGATCTTAAATACTTTCCTGTTAACTTTTATGATCACGCCGTAGCTGCGTGCAATTGTTTACTTTGTTGGAATCTGCAAGTTGACCAAATTATAGCCTTAGGACGCTTATCTATCGTCTCGGTTTGGCAGTCATTCTAGCATTTTCCCGTCATATTAAACAACCAAAAATGTTCAGACAAAAATTGTTGTCTATAATTAGTAAGGGGTATATTTATTTCATGAGTTATGTGGGATTGCATTTTTGTAATTAGAAGTAGAAACAAATACTTCTCCAAAGAATAAAATAGATATTTTGTGATGTAAAAAAATTGGCTGAAAACAGTTCAAAATTAAAGTTTTTATTTTCAAACGTCAGATAATGGTCATTTTGATGATTTTGTGGAGCAGGTATAAGTGTCACTTTTATGACTTTTAGCTCAAGCGGCGTATAAGTGTTATACTCTGGCGGAGTATAACACTTATACGCCCCTCAACTTTAATTTAATTTATTGGCTTATTTTCGAAATTCAACAATGCAGGTATCTTATATAATGTCACATATCTTTTTTATCATATTTTTTATTTGATGCTTTTTCAAAAACGCCTGGAGGTCGAGGAATTTCGAAATGTCTATCTTTTCCCTGATATGTAGCAAGGACCTGATCATTGAATAGTGGCCCCATAGTGAAGAACTCTTCATTTTATGAAGATCTTTCAATTCTATGAAATAACCCAATAAAGCATTTTCGGAATACTTCTTGATATTTTCTCGCTGGCAATAATTCAGAAATCTTTGATACGACGCTTCGTAAACGGCCGCGGATTTTGTTGTTAATAGCTGCTGCACTGCTAATTTTGCTGCTGCTGCAACTCTGTGGTGGCGTGGATGGTGTACTAGATTCATCAGCCATACTACGGTATCTTAGCACAATTGAATACGGCTCTATATTTATCGATAAATGAAATTATGGATAACATTATTTACAGTTGCCATGGATTCAAGCCAAATTATTTGTCCATCGTTAATTTGTTATACAGGAGGTATAATTAGATTATATACACTTTTAATATCCAAGAATTTTCCGATTTTCAAATGCAAATCGATTGAAAATATAACATTGTATTTTATTCGGAGTATAAGGTACATTATGTGACTCGCAGGGATTTAATTCATTTAAACATCCCTACTCAGTCACATAATGTATTCCTCATACTCCTAATAAAATAAATATCCATTTATTTTATGTTAAATAAACAGTAAGTTAAATTTCTGAGTAGCTACTGTAACGTTGTTGCTCGCGCACCAACGTTAGTGGTGCGCAAGCTGGTTATTCCACTGGAGGGGCAAGCCACTGCCTATATAACCCGAGCGCCGAGAATGCAGAAGGTTACCAAGCTAGTTAGTTGAGTACGTTAGGTACGCTGGCTAGTATTTGGGAGGTCTCAGGTTCAAACCCCGGGGCCGACTGGTCTGCCATGAGTTTTTTTCAGAGGTTTCCTCATGGTAATATAAGTCACTGCATGCAAACTTATAAGGCGAATGCTGGGCCAGTATTAATCCTCTGAACCCTACCCACACTTCCTATGTTCCATAAATATCCCGTCTCACCTATCCTTAATACACTTGTACATACAAGTGTATCCTCTGAGCTGGCTGAAGGAGTTAATCCCAAACTCAAGCTGCCCGCCTCCCTGACACATACTTCAGGGAGGAATGAAACACGTGTGTTTCCTTCCTTTTTAATGCAGAAGGCAGTTCTCGGGAGGTACTGACTCCTCTGAACTTCCTCCTCCTCCTAGGCTGGGTATTGACCAGTCTGAATCCTTTCCGTTAGCAAGTATTGATTGTCGACAAAGTTCCTGAGATTGGGTATTGACCAATCTCTTCCCGTTTCGTCCGACAAGTATTGATTGTCGGATATCCTCGTAGGTTGAGTACTGACCAATCTATTCCCGTTCCGTCCGACAAGTATTGATTGTCGGAAATCCCCGTAGGTTGGGTATTGACCAACCTATTCCGTTCCGTCCGACAAGTACTGATTGTCGGAAACCCTCGTAGATTGGGTATTGACCAATCTATTCCCGTTCCGTCCGACAAGTACTGATTGTCGGTAATATTCGTAGGTTGGGTATTGACCAATCTATTCCCGTTCCGTCCGACAAGTGTTGATTATCGGTGAATTCCTATAGACCGGGAGCTGACTCGCTTGCAGTGGCTAACGAGGTTGACCAGCTGGCGGCGACGAAACCGACCCCGGTCCTCGTAATCACGCCAAGCAGAATCGCGGACCTAAGAACGCAGAGATCCAGCACATTCCTACACTTCGCTCCGTCCTCGACTGACCAAGGACTGCCTGCGCACCGGAGGTGCGCTCGACGCAGCGAAACGAGATCAGAGCAGAAGCAGATGCGCGTTGGATCATACTATTTAATTATTTGATTTCTGTTGATAGTTTACTGTAAATAAACTTGTATATAACTAAAATATACCTTCTTTATAATTCAGGAGAACCGACACGAAAAGTCCGTTACACTACATAAGAGCATATACACTTCTATATAAAAAGACTGATTTAATGTATATAATTATTATACCCTATTATGTATAATGAAAACATATAATAGAAGCATAATTGCTCTACTCCTGTAAATGAAGATTATCAAGACAATTTTGAATAACCTGTGATCAGCAGAGGTGTTGAGGTAGTATTTTTCCTCATTTTCTTTTTATTTCAAACACAAATTCTTCACCTCTGAAGTCATTCTGGAGGAGCTATGGTGATGAAAAAATCACCAAAACAAGAAAGTTTTACATAAAAACAGTGGCTGTAAAGAATGAGTCGATTTTCCAAAAAGTACTTACTTTGCACCAACTCAATCCACGTACAAATTTCCAGCTCTCTAACTCAATTTTTGAGAACTGTGTAAGAGAGAAATTCTTCAAAAGCACGCCAGTAATATTTTACTGAAGCTGTAGAAGCTGTGAAGGTGTGCATAACCTCAAAAAAAAATTACTTCATAACAATGGCAGTGGTCAGAGAAAAAGTTTATATTGGCACTCTCCTAACATAAGCTGAACGTAAAAAATTGTCAACCCTTCAAACCCTTCAAAAATGTTTTTTTTTAATCCATACATTCGTCAAAAAGTATCACAAAATTTAATTTCGGACTTGTTTATAGATAATGTCCACATCTTTTACCACAACAGGTTTGACAACTCATACATTTTCCGCCACTTTCTATTAGATTTTTGGTTTCCCTTCAAAAGAAACTCTGGTCTAATGAGGTCTGGAGATACCAAAATAAACAGACGATACAGTCCAATAGTATTTTTTTTTCGGGAAAAATACGACAAAAAAAGTCCTTCTAGTACAATATTCACTTGAACATAAATTGAAACTAGGTAGAAAATTTTTTTTTTGAACAAAAAGAACTATTTCTTCATTTAGTAATATAATTTTTTTTTCAAGTGCAACCAATTTACCTACGATGTGGCAAAAATATCATGCAAGCAATCTCATACAAATGCACACGTAAGTATCGAA
Organism: Cynegetis impunctata; assembly: GCA_030704885.1. Classification (NCBI taxonomy): domain Eukaryota; kingdom Metazoa; phylum Arthropoda; class Insecta; order Coleoptera; family Coccinellidae; genus Cynegetis; species Cynegetis impunctata. The sequence goes on from JARQZK010000732.1 coordinate 548,750, forward strand.
ATATTTTTGAACTCATTTAGGACAATAATTAAAGAAATATTCAGGAAACAATAGAAATAATTTTCATCATCCTAATGGCTGTACTATATTTTTCATTTGATTCTAAATAGAGACAAAATGGAGAAATACAAGGAAACTGACTTTAATTTAATAGATTCAATCAGTAAAACCAAAAAGAAGTAGGTCAAACTTTGATATTCTTACGATAATTTATCTCTCTATTTGAATGGATGCCTTACTTGTTGAGGAAAAAACAATAAACTCATTTATGCTTACTTGAAACTGTAATAATATTTGCTAAATATTATAATATTTCGTAAAACAATCTAGTTATCACATTTACAAACTAATAATCCTAGTATTTTCCGCAGTTGACTGATCTCTACACAATGGTCAAAGGTTGTCCGATAACATTATGTTTATGTGGTATAATACCTATTAATAGATACCTATTACAAAGTGTAAGTATAATAAAATATAATTTTATAATTCAATTTTTCTCATTTCATTGTAGTCTATCTCTTATGTGAATTTGAAACTATAAAACAGACCTGATTTAACACGAACAATATTCAGTTGCTGCACTGTAGTAGTTCAATTTAAAATGTTTTCTTTAAAATACTGTCAAAAATCCCATATAAATAGAATGCAATTATCGAAAATTAAAGCGAATAATTCCTACCTGTCAAAACCCCATTTAAATAGAATGCAATTATCGAAAATTACAGCGAATATTTCCCTCCTGTCAAAAATTCCTTGTAAATGTAATGCAATTATCGAAAATTACAGCGACAATTCCACTCATGTATAATAATTCCCATTTGAGAGAACGAAAATCGTAGTTTGCTATCGAATAAATAGGAAGGAACAGAAATGCAAGTGGATAAAAATATCGGATAAATTACGTTACCTTACCAACGCTAGCAATTATTCGTTTAGCAAGCGTTGCATCAGTTTGACAAATGTAAATGTCGAAAACAGAATTTTACAACAAATACCTTAATATTCCAGTAAATATGTTGAGATTTGGAAATATTAGCGAGGCAGAAATAATAAGGGAGATCGAAAAATCAACTCCTGAAAATACAAAAAAAAGTTATTCTTCCAATTGGAATCAATTTAGCGAATTTTGTAAACAACGAAACTTCAATTTGGAAACCGAACAGTCAGTGGAAAATGTGGCAGGAATATTGATGGACTGGGGCTTTAATATGAAGAAACAGAATGGGAAAGATTATAAAGAATATGTGGTGAAAACAATATGGAACACAACCGCGAAAATGTTGCAAACCATGTATTTCGAAAAATTTAATGTTACTTTCAATCCTTTCACTGATTTGGCATTAACAATAATTCATGGAATTTTCGTACCAAATACCACGCGAGCTCAGATTTAGCAGGATATTTTTTGTGGTTGTTTTCTCATACTTACTTTCATTGGCAATTTAACTCGATCTGTTCAGACAAAATCAGTAAGATAAGTAAAATAAGTATTCGAAAATAACGACGAAAAAATATCCGGCTAAATCTGAGCTCTAGTGGTATTACCCCCGATAATTGCATTGTAGAAAGCGAAAGAGCCCTTCGACAATTGCACTGTAGACCGATAATTGCATAGTACCATAGTTCATATTACGGTTATTGATGACAAGCTAAAAATTTATGAATTACTAACGTCACTTTGACAAGTTGAAAGTTCATTCGGGAAATATTCCCCCAAATTACACTATAATATAAACTGGATAATTTCGTATTCCAGCGTGTGGTCTTTAAAAAACTGCATTCAGTGATTATCATATTTTGGAAAATAATATTTCTCCAAAAATGAAAATGATCTCATGCAGTTTTTTGTCAACACGCTGTCATGCAAAATTATCGGTAATTTTGATGCACTCGTGCAATTACTCATGGTATCTTTGGCTGCTATTGGTTGTAAATTCAGTGGTTCCTTCTAGTAAAAGATAAACGATTCCTTGTGTTGTGTCTAATATAATTTACTGCTTGCAGGCTGATAATGTTATAGTTTCTGAAGTTTTCCTGCCTCAACTGTTGATAAGAATTATGTTAACTTTGCTAGAATAATTAGATTATGTTATATTCTATTCATCCATGTGAAATCAATGATCAGATGTTAAAAAAACTCTATCGCAGCGAGCTGCATTAGAAGAGCAGGTTTTCATAACGTATCCGGTTTTAAAAATATATTCATTAAATTATGATTTTTTTCTAAATTGACAAAAAATGCGCCCTCTAATGTGTATATAATATTTATTTCCTCCCCAAAGGATCAACCCCCCCTACCAATTCGTACGAAAACCAATCACATCCAAGGTATCATACGATACTGCGTACTTACAAACTTTCAACCCCATTTCTATAAGATCGTGCCCTTTATCGTGTAAACAAGATTTATTTCCTCCTCCGGGGGGTCAATACTCCTACCAATTCATATAGAAATGAATAGCATCCAAGATATCGTACGAAAATACCTACCTACAAAGTTTCAACCCTATGATACCAAAATTTCGACTTCTATCGTGTTAACAAGATTTATTTCCCTGGGGAGTCAACCCCCCAATAAATTTGCATTAAAACCTATCCCATCCAATATATCATACGAAACTACCTACTCACAAACTTTCAATCCTATTGCTCCAAAATTATGCCCTTTATCACGAAAACAAGATTCATTTCTTCCCCCAGGGGGTCAACCCCCTAACCAATTCAAACCAAAAACAATTCCATTCAAGATATCATGCAAAACTACCTATTTACAAACTTTTAACCCTATTGCTCCGAAATTGCGACCTTTATCGTGTAAACAAGATTTATTTCCCCCCCAGTGGGGTCAACAACTCAACCAATTCGAACCAAAAACAATCCTATTCAAGATATCATGCGACACTGCCTATTTACAAACTTTCAACCCTATTGCTACAAAATCGCGCCTTGTGTCATGTAAACAAGATTTATTTCCCCCCCAGTGGGGTCAACAACTCAACTAATTCGAACCAAAAACAATCCTACTTATTTACAAACTTTTAACCCTATTGCTTCAAAATTGCGTATATATCGTGTAAACAAGATTTATTTCTTCCCCAGGGGTTCATCCCCCCAACCAATCCAAACCAAAACCAATCTCATTCAAGATATCATACAAAACTACTTCGATACAAACTTTCAACCTTATTGCTATAAAATTGCGCCTTCTGTCGTGTAAAGAAGACTTATTTCCCCCAGTGGGGTCAACCCCTCAACCAATTCAAACCAAAAACAATCCCGTCCAAGATATCATGCGAAATTACCTATTTACAAACTTTCAACCCTATTGCTTCAAAATTGCAACCTTTATCGTGTAAACAAGATTTATTAGCCGTCCACGGGAGTCAACCCCTCAACCAATTCGAACCAAAAACAATACCATCCAAGATATCATACGAAACTACCTATTTACAAATTTTCAACAATATTGCTTCAAAATTGCGCCCGTTATCGTGTAAACAACGCTAAAATACATAAGTACATACATACATACGAACATATATATACGAGGGCTATCCAGAAAGTAGATTACGTTTTGGAATAAAAAAATAAACAAAGTATAGGAAACAAATTTTATTATATACAGATGAAAGCCACACTCAAATACTACTTTACTACATAGTCATCATTCAAATTAAGGCATTTATCGTAGCGATGTACGAGCTTGTAAATTCCTACGTCGAAAAATTCGGCCGCCTGCGCCTTCAACCACACAAAACTTGTGTTAACCAAGCTTTCCGCTGATGATTTCGTGCAACAAACTTCGCGAAATTTGTGGAAACTCAAAAAAAGTTCCGTTATTGTGAAATTTCGATTTTCACGGACTTTAGCATCGACTTTTTCGACAAGTTCGGCAGTCACTATGCTGGGTCTCCCACTTCGATCTTCGTCGTGAACATTGGTTCGGCCATTTTTAAATCTTATGACCCACTGACGCACTCCACCTTCAGTGATAATGTTGTCCCCATACACTTCACAAAGCTGAATATAGATTTCTATCGGTTTACGGTTTTTTGCAGTCAGAAACCTTATTACTGCACGCACCTCGTAGCTCGCGGGATTTTCAATTAACGCAGACATTTCAAACCGTCACAATATCTGAACGGAGCACAGCACGAACCTCTCACTAGCACGGCTAGATGCCGACTGAGCTGCGCAACGCTCTGACCCCAAGATGGCCGCGCTAGCCCCGCCCCTAGCGGACACAGAGGAAAACGTAATCTACTTTCTGGATGGCCCTCGTATATATATATATATATATATATATATATTTTTATGGTGCTTGGCACCAAAAATTGAATTTCATATATCTATGTATATATATATATATATATATATATATATATATATATATATATATATATATATATATATATATATATATATATATACATAGATATATGAAATTCAATTTTTGGTGCCAAGCACCATAAAAAGTCATGAAACGAAAAACTATCTTGGTCCTAGGTCCAACTTTGCTAACCCTCCGTAACTAACATACGTTCGTAGTAGACCGTAGCTAACATCGGTCTCAGAGACCAATTTCAATTTAACGTTGATAATTGTTTTATAATGTGCAATATTTTTATTATTATTTTAGATTTGGATTAAGTAAACACTCGTTGACAATTTTTGATAATTTTATATTTTATTTATAACTGCAGTCCTATAATAAACATAAAAAAATTAAATTTCCTCAATCAAAAATCATAGGTAAACATTTTGATTTAAGAAATAAAAATAAGAACAAATTCTGAAACGAATAAACAAAAACGGATAACTGTATAAGTATATACTTAATAACACAAGTAAATTACCAAGAACATAAAGGCTACCGTAAACTGAAAAAAAAAGATTGAATCAAGTATTCATTTTCAAGCTGCATTCTGAGCACAGTGGAATTAGATGTTCCAGGCACATGAATTTATAGCAGAAAATTAAGCTATAATTTGGTTTTCTGTTCTTTTTAGATGCATCATTTCAAAATCGCCAGGCTATCCTCACTTTCTTCTGCGGCTTCATTTTCTGGTTCATCGATGGATTCCTGCTATAGGCGTTCTAGTCTTTCTTGCTCCTTTTCATAACTCCAATCAGCCATTCTGTTGAGCAAAATGTTCTTGTTAGTCTTTTTAAACAAAACGGGTACCAAATATAAATTAAGACTCCTGTTTCATAATAAAAAAAGAATATTGACTCACTTAGTATTTTCATAAAATCACTTGCACGCCCCTACTAACATCGGTCCACAAGACCGAAAGTGATAGTAACTCAACACATAATCGTCATGAACGACTGTCCTAGTACCACTAAGTGTAAGGTGACGAAATAGGAAACTACTGAATCGCGCAGAATTATAAGTTGGCGCGGTATCGTTTTAGCGAAGAAAATTGAAGTTGTCGGTTTCACAGACCGTATGTTAGTTACGGAGGGTCGCACCCATTTTAATAAGCAGCTTTTCAAAGGAAAACCTGCTGAAAGTTTTTGGACATACTGAACAAATCATACAGAATTTTGTTCCTTCAGATATTCACAAGTTGAAAGAACGGTAGAGTTGTTGAAAAGTCAAATCATGAAAAATATACAAGTTGACCATGGTCAATTTAATATAATACATAAACTGAACAAGGAAAATTCTTCAATAATTCAAAAAAATTATCGAACTACTCTCCGAGGGAGCTGGTTATAATATGTAACAACAGTGTTTCGAAACAGCTGTATGCAGATTTTGAGTCGGGGTGACTAGACGATTTCTATAATTCTTTGTTGGAATGTGAATGTGGAATTGTCGTCGCGAAATACATTAAAGCTTGGTTCATACAGACGCCAATCGCGAATTGCGAATAGCAAATTCGCAGGAAAATAATTCGCCAGTTTGGACTATTTCATATACTTGCGATATTTTTGGGGATATTTACTTTTTTCCAGATTGCTAATGTTGGCGATAAGTGACTTATGACATGACATTATAGTCTGCCATTCAGCGTTGCCGTTTGTAACATAATTATCGAATTGTAACATAATTTCTCCTCCAATTTGTCCTCAATCGATAATTGTACCATAATCGATAATTGTAACATAATTTTGACCTAGAGGTTAATAAATTAATTACGAGATGTGTGATACTAAAAAAAAAAAAAGGAATATTGTTTGGATTGTGTGTGCAAATCATCGCTACCCAATCCTGAAATACAATATGTAATCCTAAAAAAAAGGTGTTCTGATTTGTGGTTACAGCTCAAAAAAAAAATTGTAACATAATTTAAAAAAAAAATCGATAATTTTAGCAACGCTGTACCATAATTCTCACTTGGCTCTGTGGCAACACTGCTGCCATTTGACATTGACAAAGTTGGCAGATTCAGTCAGCTGATTGTTTGTTTATTTTGAGAATTAATAATTATTGTTGATTTCGAGACATACAGAGAAATCAAGAGTTTGTATTCAATAACAATGGATGCGTATTCCTTAAGTTTATTTCAGTGGCAACGAAGACGTAAAATCGCTGCTCATTTATTATTTAAAAAAATACAGAATAAAATATATCGGTCAGTTGGAACTTGCGAGATTTTTAAATTAAGGATGCAGCAAGGGGCGTATCATAATTTAGTTCAAGAAATGCGTTCCAAAGATGAAAAAAAATTTAGAAATTTTCATAGGATGTCAATACATGATTTTGATAAAAAAATCCAAAAAAAAACAAGAGCAAAACAATTTCTAAAACGAAAATAAACAAAACACGTGTCAATTCACCTCTCAACTCACGCTCAACGTTGAACACAATAAGATGAGCTAAAATGCGCATGTGCTAACCATAAAACGGTCGGTCCTAACAACAATTCGCGCGAATATATTGAACTCAATCCAATTTTCCCGCCCCCCAAATTTTAAATTTTGCGAATTTGCCAAATATTAAAAATTTTGACAGGCCGCCATATTGATTTCAAATTGACCAATCAGAACATTATTCGCTATTCGCAATTCGCGTCTGTATGAGCTTAACTAGTTTATACTTGGAAAGTTGTTTGATAATTTTTTAAATTATTGAAGAATTTTCCCTGTTCACTTTATGTAGTATTGTAAAAAAGAACCTATTCTATTTCACTTTAATATAACAATTTAACCTGTAAGTTACAGGAACAAGCAAAGATTCATTGTTATTTATTTCTTGTGTTCTTAACATTAAATTAACAATCTTATTCGCCAGGGCAATATTCAATCTGAAGCATTTTCTGATGAGCAGAGTGGATTTTGATGGAGCGTGATTGTAGTAATTAAACAAGAACTTTAATATAATTTATTTCCTCTTCATACGTTACATGCCATAGACGTTATATTTATTATATCTTCAAAATAGGTTAGGTTCCTAATACATAGAAAACTTAAATAACCATTCTTTTTCTTAACATTTTCAAAATCAAAACACTTGATCCATTCTGACACATTGTTTCTTTTATTTCAGTTAATAATTGGAGCGACCACTTATCTCGTTATAGTGTTTCAGATGAAGGATTTTCTTTAATTAATTAAATTTGCTTCATAGTAATAAGTACAAGTTGACATGTATTAAATAGAATATAAATTATGTAGGTATTTGTAGGTTGTATAAATATTAGTGAGTGGATATTTTTGTGGTGGAAATAAACATATTTAACAAAATTCAAGTTTATTCTTTCAACTAAATCAATCTACATTACGAATACTCTATAAAATAAAAGGTATGTAGTTGATTTACTCAGCTGAGTCGTAATTATCAGGTAAGTTGTGACAGCGATCTGGAAAAAAAAGTTTTAGTACTTTGCAATCTTTACTTCCTATTTATCGTAAATGTTCCAAAATGTTCCCAAATTTCCTTAAAATTTCTTCAAATTTCTTTTAAAATTTCAGTAGAAGAATGGGCCAACTTATGAATTTTTCTATGAGCAATAGTATAAGTTGATAAGGTTATGTTATATAAACGCAAAACGTGATCTTTATTCTCAAATTCTATATGACTTAAGAAGAATTTTCTGCGTTTTTTTGTTGGCTGTATTTCAATCTAGAGTGAAACTTATAATGTTGAACATTATTTGAAAAGTTTTTATAATGAACGGTACTTTTTATAAATGACATCAATATTTCGGTCTTTTTTCAACTTAAAAACATGAGATTTATCAAAATTTACTCTATTTTCCAGAGTTCTGCTTTGAAGATCCGAAATTTTCAATTATATATTAAATTGGAAAGTCTTATATGAAAATTTAGAGGGTTGAATAAAAAAATACTGAAAAATTAGTTGAATTTTAGTCGTTTCAATAAATTTCCTGAAAATGAACCAAAACTTTGTAATAATTAATGTCAAAATAAACACTACAAGAAACTAACAATCAACTCAAGTTGATTGTGTGCTTTATCAATAGGAAAAAATATTAGGAGAAGGACATTTAATAAAAAGAAATCTGACATCGCTTAATTCAACCTACATTTTCTTTATATAAAAGTCATATTGTTTCTCTTACACTTGAGTGAAAATATTTTGTGGTTCTTGATAACAAAAGAATTATTTACAAATACCTACTTATAAAAATTTGAAAAACTTGGCGGTCTATCATTCAGAGCCATTATTTTCATTGTATTATTCAGTAGACATGTTTGACCACAAGAAAACGGATTCTGTTTTGAAATTAATTCAATATGGAGGATACGCTGGAATAATTCCTTTTCGAATTCGGCGCCAATACAATAACTATTATTTTTATTATTCATGGGTACACAAGATAGGGTTTGTGATAATATTGTTCACGTCTATTTTGTGGAGTAAGTATGATATTATATTGTTTAATGCATCTACGTTACTTCCATGAATGGTAGATGAAATATTATTGAATAATTTCCTTACCCGGGGGGTCAACCTCCCAACCGATTCGTACCAAAACCAATTCCATCCAAGATATTGTACGAAACTACCTATGTACAAACTCCAAAATTGCGCTTTGTACCGTGTGAACAATATTTATTTCTTCCCCCGGGGGTCAACCCTCAACAAATTAGTACGAAAACCAGTCCCATCCAAGAAATCATAGGAGGCTATCTGCTTTCAAACTTTCAACCCTTTTTTCCCAAAATTGCGCCTTTTATCGTATAAATAAGGTTTATTTCCTCCTTCGGGGGGTTAACCCGCTTTAAACCTTCTTTCGAGTGAACAAGGTTTATTTCCTCCCTTGAGGGGTCAATCCCCCAACCATTTCGCACCAAAACCAATTCCATCCAATATTTCATACGAAGCTATCTACTCACAAACTTTCAATCCTATTGCTCCAAAATTACGCCCTTTATCTCGTAAACAAGACTGTTTTCTTCCTCTAGGGGCTCAACCCCGCAACCAATTCATACCATCCAAGATATCATACGAAAATACCTACCTACAAGGTTTCAATCCTATGGTCCCAAAATTGAGCGTCCTATCATGTAGACAAGATTTATTTCTCCCCCGGGGGTTCAACCCTTCTACCAATTCAAACAAAAATCAATCGCATTCAAGATATCATACAAAACTACCTACTTACAAACTTTCAACCCTATTGCTACAAAATTGCAAGATTTATGGTTTTTTTCCGTTGCTTACTTGCATCTCTAGCAGTTCCAATCAAACCAAATATGCTGAAATTGTACTAATGTTGAGGTTATTTTTGATACAGAACGAAACATTCGAAATATGGGCAAATATAGAAACAATTTTGACTTAAGTTACTGCCCATAGGACAGCCGAACTTCTGCCTATGGAATGTACTGACTTGCAGCAAAGATTCACAAGGAGGTTGTACTAATGCAACCAATTTTCAATAACCTTCGATTCCAAAAACACCATTCCAAGAATACAGCCAGTTTTCGTTAGCTAATTCCAGGATTGTGCAGGAACTTTCAATTGATATATTCGATGAAAATTGGAAGACCATACTACCAAACAAAGAAAATCCTAAGGAGGAGGCTATTCTGATTTTCGAGTTTGTTTTAGTTTTATTATTTCTCATATAACAGTGCTATTTTTAGTCAGAATTTCATCTCTCCTATTGACAGTAACTTAAGTCCAATTTTTCCGAACATGGTAGTGTCGAAATTTCAGGTTCCAAGACTTTTCCTTAACTTGTCATTTATTTACCATGGACGACCTGATTCTGTCAATTGCAAGTGACAAAAAGATTACCAATAATAGCTATCAGTACAAAATGACTTCTTAATACATGAACTAATAATTTGCTAAAAAACAAATGAGTAACAATATAACACAAGAAGATTAATTGCAAATGTTGATATTATTTTCACGATATTTATTAATTTTCAGCATTATTGGCAAATTGACAAGTAGAAATAGTAGCTTCTTGATTTTATAATATTGACATACAATTTGATATAATGTTTATAATTATCATATTAATTTTCGTTATAGCTTCATTGGACTGGAACCAAACGTTTGATGAAAGATTGTTATGGATAGCACAAATGATTTCAAATATTTGGCAACCTAGTATATCGATCTTTGTTTTCTGGTTCGAAAGGGAATCTTTACTAAAATTCGTTAAGTACATTCGACAGGTATTTCAAGAATCTAAATAATATCATAATATCTTCGTAAATCATCTCATATATAAATGAAGTATGAACAGCTGATATAGAGAGCCCAATTTTCATTTTCTATAAAAACTTCAACCAAAAAATTAAATCTAAAATTAAAGATATTACATAAAGTGAACAAGGAAAATTATTTAATAATTTAAAAAATTATCAAACAACTTTCCAAGGAAGCTGGCTATACGTATTCCGCAACGCAAAATCTGCATTCATAATCGACCGGTGAATTATAGAAATTGTCAAGTCACCCCGACTCAAAATCTGCATACAGCTGTTTCGATCTTATTAGATCTCATCAGTGCAGCTTATTTGACCCGGAGTGAATTAACAAATTTCTAATTTTTCCCCAATACAAATTGTGGTCGGTAACACTGTCTGGATAACAATCCAGAGCGCCATCCCACCAAAGATATTGGGAAACAACAATTCACTGCTTAGACTGAAAATGCAGAAGTTCGTCGCTTAAACACGTACCTCCTGATATGAAGATATCTACTCTACAACAGTGGTGTATATGATTCCAAGGCACACTAACATAGTGATTTAAAACCTTTGGATATACTCATGAGGGCCTCGGTAGACCAGCGGTAAGGTATACCGCTTGTAAGTCGAGGATGTGGGTTCGAGTCCCACCTTGCTCTTGGGTGTTGTGGATGTCAGGAATTTAGTAGTTCTATTTATAAAAATAAATTGTTGGGTAATGTACTTCGTTTACAAGCCCATTGGCCGATCGGAACCGGCGTTAAACTGTAGGTCCTCGAGATAAAAAAAAAAAAAAAATACTCATGAGAGCGCGCTCCGAATATTCTAGCAGCGTAATACGCAAAAAGATATCTTCATATCAACAGGTACGTGTTTAAGCGACGAATTTCTGCATTTTCAGTCTAAGCGGTGAATTGTTGTTTCCCAATATCTTTGGTGGGATGGCGCTCTGGATTGTTATCCAGACAGTGTTACCGACCACGATTTGTATTGGGGAACAATTAGAAATTTGTTAATTCACTCCGGGTCAAATAAGCTGCACTGATGAGATCTAATAAGATCGAAACAGCTGTATGCAGATTTTGAGTCGGGGTGACTTGACAATTTCTATAATTCACTGTTGGGATTGTGAATGCAGATTTTGCGTTGCGGAATACGTATAGCCAGCTTCCTTGGAAAGTTGTTTGATAATTTTTTAAATTATTAAAGATTATATTTTTCTTGTTCACTTTATGTAATGTATGAAATTGACCATGGTCGACAAGTATGTTTTTCATGATTTGAAAATTAAATATGTTGAAAATTTATCATACTTACATCTCTATCTATGAAAGTCTACTTCACAGTTAATAAATAATAGTTTAAAAAAACTAAAAATCACACTTTCGTAGATAATAATTGAACTAAAAAGAGGAAAATAATTTCCAATAAATTTAAATTAGGAATAGTGCAATTAACAAAATAAAATTTTATTGTCGAAAAACGTATAGTACTTGGAGTCAACTGATATAATATTTTGATTATAATGACAGATGAAGAAATTTTTTTGTTAATTACACTATTCTTGATTTTAATTTATCGAAAATTATTTTCTACTTTTCAGGTCAGTTATTTAAAAAGCGTGTTTTTCAGTTTTTTTACACTATTATTTATTTTCTACTTTTTTGTTTGGTCATCTACAATAGAATATTTTTCAGTTTCTTCAACTATTTAACTTTGCTTTTATAGTTTTAAAACGTTTTCAAACACGTACTTGATACAACGAATGTAATAACTATTTTGAAGCATCAGCTAACATATAGCTATACTCATGTAATGCTGACAACATAACTATCTTTCAATATTATTCTATTTCGTTGTTTATGAATACTTCACTATTCACTTAATGTATTTCATCGATCATTTCTGTTTAGCTGACAAGTTACAAATTATTTTTTTTCAGGTAGATAAGCTTTTACGAAGCGACCAACAGCATAATGACGTGTCTATTAAAATATGTATATTTTTCATAATCTTTATGTTTTTGTTGTTTTCATTTGATTATTTTTTTGTGTGTAGTGTTAATTTATCGGATATTTTCGTACAAATATACTACATTATCCTATTTCTCTGCAATATTTCAATGCTCTTAATTTACAAGAATCTAGTTTGGCAAATAGAGAAGAGAATTATATTATTGCGGAATTATCTAAAGAAAATTAGTTCTGGAAATTCGAAGAGAACTGGAGAAATTGTTTTAATTTACGGAATGTCCAAGAGGATGCCTAAACATACTTGTAAGTTAAAATAGTAACCAGTGCACTAAATGGAAAAAGTATAAGATACACAAATTCAAAGGTTTCTGTTCAAATTGAATAGTGATTTAAATTCACAAAGACATACTGATAACCGAAACTTAATTAAATCAAAAAATATTTTACGAAATTATTTAATCAACTACGAAACCCGATAATTGAAACTTACTATATATGTATATACAGAGTGTAATTTTTAAGAGCATTCCGCTAAAATAACAAGAAATAACGTATCTTCAGAAAAAATGCCAGGACACGTCAACTTTTATCTTGAGGGGGACACATGTTCACAGAATTAACATCCCCGAAAATTCCCCCTGTGCCAGTGGTAGCAACCCTCTAACTTTTTTTGAAAGGGAAAGCACCGAATAGTATATCCTGGGAAAGATACTTATATTATCTTCATAATTTTGCTAAAAATTTTTGTTTCACTTGAAAACCTGCTATGTTATTTTCCATTTAATGAGTGAAAGTAAAATTTTCACACTATTTTTGACAAATGTGTAGTATGAAGAAAAGTCCGCTGTTGTGTACAGAAATAAGAGAAATACAACCATAATATGAAAACATTTTTCAAAGCAATGCATACCTGATAAAGGGGAAGCTATCATCTCATTCAATTGTATCGTGTAAATGTTTATGCTACCTAATTTATTGAATCCTGATATCTGATATCTATCAGATTTTCACATTGATATCAATCAGTTAGAAGAGATGAATTAGAGGCCCGCTTGTAAACCGAGGATAGTGGGTTCGAGTCCCTTGCTCTTGGGTGTTGTGTATGTCCAATGAAATTTAGAGGTTGTAAATATGATTAACTGTCGGGTAATGACTCAGTTTCAAGCCCATTGGCCGCTCGGAACCGGCGTAAAACTGTAGGTCCCTTGGGATAAAAAAAAGAAAAGAATTGCTTGAAGTGTTTGGTTTGTTTCATTTTGATTCAACGTTCCTCTTAAAATTTAGTAACAATGGTTTATGCCACAGCTCAACGTGTCGAAATAGTTGCCTTGTACTATAAAAATAATACCAACTGCCAAGCTGCTCCAAACCTTTTCAATCAAGCCAATGAAGTAGTCAAGGTATTCATTAGAAATAAAAAGTTTACCTATTTACCGAAAATTGAGATAAACTTTTGCATTTTTCATTATAAAACTTTGTAAATTTCATATCAAAGTTTGTATTTCTCTAATTTCTGTATTAACATTTCGATTTTCTTGTTATAAGAGATTTGTCGTAAACAGTCGAAGAAATTTTTCAACAAAACCATGATGACAATAAAAGTACCTCTCTCACGATATACCACTCGGTGCTATTTCTTTCACGAAAAGGTTAAAGGGTTGCCACCACTTGCACAGGGGTAAATTTTTGGAAATGTTATTTCTGTGAAAATTTGTCCCCCTCAAGATAAAAGTTGACGTCTCCCGGCGTTTTTTCTGAAGATACGTAATTTTCTTGTTATTTCAGAAGAATCTTTTTAGAAGGTACACTCTGTATATATATATATATATATATATATATATATATATATATATATATATATATATATATATATATATATATATATATATATATACATATATATATATATATATATATATATATATATATATATATATATATGTATGTATGTATAATTAATTCTCACAGTAATATAAGTTATGATGATCTTTTAAAATTTTGATTGCGAGTAGTTTTGTTCTCAAACCAATATGATGAGAATTTAAATACTAGAATAGGTATTTTGATAAATTAAATAGGTTTTGCAATGGAAAACGGATCCAATTAATGAATTCATGGATATATTTGCAAGTACCTACTCAAATAATTAACCTAGAGTTTTCTTTTTTAGATATTTCTGAAATTCATAACTGCATGAAAATCTATGGATATATTTTTGAGGCGTCGCGGGAGTTTAAAAATTGTTTTGGTCCAATTATCTTGGTGAGGTTACTATAAAGTTTCATTTACGGTACTTGTATACATATATGGATGTAAATTCATTACATTCTCAAAATATTTCTAAGAATGTCATGACTCTTCTCATTAACCGTATATATATATATATATATATATATATATATATATATATATATATATATATATATATATATATATACATATATATATATATATATATATATATATAAACATATATATATATATATATATATATATATATATATATATATATATATAAACATATATATATATATATATATATATATATATATATATATATAAAATGAAGTGAACTAGGACATTTATTTGAAACTAATCAAACAAACCTCCTAGCTTGACCTTGATTAGTTTCAAATAAATGTCCTAGTTCACTTCATTTTATTGCCACGAACGTGTATCGTTAACACGAAGAATTCTGTTTTCTATATATATATATATATATAGATATATATATCTATATATATATATATATATATATATATATATATATATATATATATATATATATATATATAAATATATATATATGCAAATATATACCGATTCTATTGGTAATTTAACGTTTCTTCACGGTATTCGTGACTGTTTTGAAAGACTTGACATTTATGAACTTTGAAAAGTCGAAAAACAGACAACTAAGTTTCATAAAATTTTTTGCGGCTGTGGCTATCTTCAGCTGCTAATTTACGAGCATTACATTTCAGTCCAATATCACCGGTCATATTTGCTTGGCTTAATAATGAAATATCTCTATCTGGGTTATAGTATACGTTGCAACTGTTTGGATAAATCATATATTGAAAAAAATTTGGAGGAGTGATTAAAAGAACACAGATATATATATATATATATATATATATATATATATATATATATATATATATATATATATATATATATATATATATATATATATATATATATATATATAAATACAAGATACAACACTAATCAAACATACAAATAATGAAAACCATAATTTCAACCTAAATGGCACCGAAATAATAGTAGTAGAAAACTATCAAAAAATCCAGAAAACTGTAAAAATATTACATATTCATTAAAATGTAACTAGTCATAAATGAGAGAACTTATACAAAACATTGAATTGAAAAATAAACATATAACAAACAACCCAGAATACTTGAATATAAACAACCAAACTTCTTCAATATTTTCAAAACCATCCACATCTTCCGAACATCCAACTTACCACCAATTACAATCAAAACACTCTTTTTTTCTAAAATGAGGGTAATATTGGACATAGTCTAAATTATTAGTAGGTAATATATATTCAAAGAAAAATCCATAAATCAATTGACTTATTTTGTATATAACGTGGGTAAATTTTTTTTTTTTTTTTTAATTCAATACACAAAATGGCCTCGACAATTAATCATTAGCCAACAAAAATATTAAGAAAGTAAGAACAAATAACTCAGGGGAATATACGGGAACACAATACGCCAAGGGACTCATCGAGGCGATTTTTATCTTCATACACAAACTAGAGGTGAGTCACGGAAAGGAAAGGTTTACAGTAGGGTCAAAACATAGGGATAACGACGGAGTATCAAATTTTGAGACCGATAGAAATAATATGATCGTATAAAAGTTTATAAATTTCAAAGCTATTAAGCGAAAGTAAAAACGCTAAGTTGAAAGGTTGATTATGATTAATCGTATTTTGAATGTTTAGCGAAAGTGTATTACATTCATGTCTAAAGTTACTACAGAAGAATAATAGATGATCAATATTTCCTTGTTCACCACATTCACACAAAGGATCCTCTCTAAGACCAAGTTTAAAAAGATATAGAGGACAAAGAAAGTGTCCACTTCTAAGTCGACTCAATATTCTTATGAATATTCTGCCATACTGAATGTCTCTGAACCAAACCCTTCTCAATGGAGTCGACTGAATTGATTTATAAAATTTACCCCTATGATCAAGTTGAAAATCAGAAGTCCACTTATTGTATATAGTATTCTTGATATGGTGAAACAAATCTGTATATACACACTTCATGGAACTAATATTGTCACCATTTGAAGCAGATTTAGCTGCCCTATCTACAAGTTCATTTCCGGAGACACCTTGATGCGATTTTACCCACATAAATTTCACGGAAAAATCATTCTGGAGCAATTGGAACAACGAAGAAAATATTTTTTATGAATAAAAGAGAATGTACTATCATGTCTAGTATTTTTTATAGACAAGAGCGCGCTCTGACTATCTGAAATAATTAAAAATTTACGAGTTGTTTTGTTCATGAAATTCTCTTCTATATACTCTAATGCTAGGGATATGGCAAATAGTTCTCCATAAAAAATTGAATATTTTCCATTCAAGGTTATACTTCTGGAAGATAAGTTGGATGTATCATATAATGCTGCTCCAACTGCTGAGCCATCTGATTTTGAAGCATCGGTGTAAATTCTAAGATATTCTGGAAATCTTTCATTCAATAATATAAGAAATTCATTTCTAATTACATATGAATATGAGGGAATAAATACATCCGGGATGATTGTCAATGTATTGAAATGTGAAGAAAAAAGAGGTAGATTATTATCCACTGATATTTCATCTAACATATTCAGGACCGAATCATAACATGTAATCAAAAAGGGGTCCCTTTTGATGATCCAAAATTTGTGCGAGAGGGTTAAAATATGTAATTTCCGAATAGTTTCTAAAGCAGTGTCGGAAATGGAGTACAACCTCAAAATAAATTTTTTTCCCAGAATCTGTCTTCTATAAGACAAAGGTAACTCGCCTGCTTCTGAGAGAACAGCAGGGATGGGGGTGCTATTTAGAAGCCCAATACACAATCTTAATGCTTTTCTCTGAAGGACGTCTAGTACCGCTAAATTTGTATCTGCCGCACTACCATAAAAAATACTTCCATAATCAAGTATAGATCTTATGAAGCTCTTATAGAAAAGTAATGCTATGTTTTGCTCTGCGCCCCAATTAGTGTGACAAACATATTTTGAGAATCTGTAAGCCTTTTTCAGCTTTAATCCGAACCTGATTTATGTGTTCCTTCCATAACAGCTTTCTATCTAAGTGAACACCCAAAAATTTAACACATTTATCATGCTTCAAATTATAGTTACCGATACTGATGTAATTGGGGAAATTAATACGCTTATTTGTGAAAGAACATATAGTTGATTTTGTAGTGGACATAGAGTGTCCATGATAAAACAGTAAAGCGGAAAAAAATAGTCAATGCAGCATCCAGGTCCTCTATGCAACTTTCCAATGAATTGTTAACCGAGTATATGGCGATATCATCTGCGTATTGCAGAATTTTTATTGGTGAGTTTCTAAATTGAAGTTCTAAGCGATGGTAATATATAGTGAATAAAATGGGCGATATAATACTCCCTTGAGGAAGACCATTACTCGTATACCGTGGACCCAAAAAATCTGATCCGACCTTCAAGTATATTTTGCGATTGGAATACAAATTAAATATCAAATCAGCAAATATCGGGGACAAACCAATTTGAATGATTTCATCTTTCAAAATATCTAGAGAAATAAAATCATAAGCCCCTATTATGTCGGCAAATAAGGAAAACAATACCTTGTTCTGCGTGAATGATAAGTAAATATCGTTTGTCAAGTGACAGATATTATTGAATGTGTTACGTCCTTTTCTAAATCCAAATTGTGAAACTGGAAATTTTTTATGATACTCTAACCACCATTCAAGTCTATTTTTCAGCATTCTTTCAAAAGTTTTGAGTAAGCAAGAACCAAGAGATATGGGACGATAGGAGTCTACATTATTCGGGTTTTTGTTTGGTTTAAGTATCGGAACGACTATATAAGTACGCCAATCATCAGGAAATATCCCGGTATACAGAATATGATTAAATATTCTTAACAAAAGTTTTTTAGCAGATAAAGGCAAATTATAAATCATGATATATTGTATTTGGTCATGTCCTGGAGCTGTATTAGAGTTCGATTTAAGAGATCTTAAAAATTCGTTTAAATGGAAAGGTCTACACATATGATCACCATTTTGAGGCGATGTCCACGCTTTAAAGTCATTAACTGTCCCAGGAGGCGCTAATTTATATAAGAAACCTTCGCACCAATCACCTTGAATTACTGGATATTTTGGAGTATGAATATTCTTGATTCGTTTTACAGTGTTCCAGACAGTCTCAATAGAAGAAGATCTATTCAAAGAGGAACAAAACCTCCTCCATGAGTTTTTTTTTGAATTTTTTATAACACGTTTAGCTACAGCTTCATAGTTCTTGTAACGAAGAAAATTATTCAAAGTGGAATTTGCAACATAAGCTTGATAAGCTTGTTTTTTTTTAGTTAATGCATTTTTACAGTCTTCATTCCACCAATTTTTGCTAAATAATGGGTTAAATTTCCTTTTATACTGTGGAATACTAAGTTCCGCTGCACCTAATAAATTGTTTTTGAACGAGCAATAATCTAAAGAGTTTTCTTGTATTAGTTCATTAGAATATTCACACATGAGTTTATTGTATTTGAACCAATCTGCTTTTTTGACATTGAATAGTCGAGATGAAGTAAAAGACTTTCCTCTATTTATTTCAACATTCAGATTACATCCTATCACAAAATGATCCGACCCCAAAGTCTCTTCTACAACGTACCAGTGACTTAATGGGTACAGAGATTCAGAACAAAATGTAATATCCACTGCAGATATGTTTAGATTAGAGTACTGCAATCAAGTGGGTGATCCATCATTTAAAGAAAAATAATTATGTCGTTCCGAAGCGGATACTAACATGCTTCCTTGAGTACTGTTATATGATGATCCCCAATTTGAGTGATGTAGATTGAAATCGCCCCCTATCAAAGTTAATTTAAAATCTCTTAGAGAATAGAAAAACTGATTCCATTCATTTTCGCTCAATCTAGATTTTGGAGGATTATACAAAGAGCATATCAAAATGGATTCACCTGAAGAGAGTTTAATGGATACCGCTACACATTCTAAAGCTCCAAGAGGGGCTATGTTGACTTGTTCAAAGGAAATTGAATTTTTTAACAGAATGGCAACTCCTCCGTAGCCACCAGGTCTATCCTTCCTTATTATGTTATAACCAGAAAAACAAATGTCTACCGAGGGCTTTAACCATGTTTCTGAGATGATGCAAATGTCGACATTATTGTCAAAGATATAAAGTTCCAAGCAACCTTTGTTAGATAAAATTGATTGCGAATTCCATTGCAGGCATTTCAGTTCATGCTCCATTTATAGAGAAGGGATGAACTGGTTTAATTTACTGAAGATTGTACTTTTATCTGTTTTCGTTGAACTTTTAGAACTACTCAAATCATTGAAAATCAATACTATCAAATTTGTTAATTCATCCTTTGATAGTGAAATTTTTTCATTATTATTACCATCACTCGAGCTGGGACTAGAATTTACATTGATATCTGACAAATTAAGACAAGTTCCATTAGAACTGCTATATGAGGGTGCTGAGATAATTTCCTGATGTTTCTTCCATGTATTAGATTCTTTAGATTGAGAGATCCTACGTTTTTTATTTTGAATATCCGGAAAATTTGACTGATTTCTTATAATGGATAATTGACTATTCATAGTTTGAGATTTCGAAGAGGGATTAACTACAATTTCAGAAAAACTATTTTCAACTTGATTAATGGCTTCCTTGTACGAAAATGTTTTGCTCTGCTATTTTAATTATAATATTACTTTGTGTTTCATAGAAGGGGCATTTTCTGTCATTTGATTTGAGACTTCAATTACAATGAAAGCAGTGATCGACACTGCTGCTACATTTATCGTTTTCATGGGAAGATCCGCATTTGACACATCGCTGATCCTTACTTCTACACAGATTAAAAGTATGCCCATACTGCAAACATTTTGATCACTGAACTACTTTTTGAATATAAGGATTAACATCCGCAGGCAATTAAGAACAGATACCTTATCGGGTAGTTTCTGACCTTAAAAGAAATCAATATACTCGACGATGGTGCAAACTCAACAGTTTTGTCTTCTTTCACGATACGCCTATTTAATCTTTTAATATCTAATATTTCAAAGCTATCCCCTAACAAGGGTTTTATGCAACTTTTCAGTTCTTCCTCAGTAATATCTACATCAACATACTTAATAACCCCTTGCCTCCTTGTTAAATACTGTGGAATGTAACCGACTAAATTATTATCTTTCAAAATATTTGAAGAAACAAAATCATTGGCACCTTTACTTGTTCTCATGAGTACTTTAACTCTGTTTCTACCCGACCTTTCGATATCCAATATATCCCTGGAAATAATGTTGTTATTTCGATACATTAATTTTCCGAGAGCCATGGGATGAAAATTTCCAATATTTTTATCCGAACTCTCAATATAAACAATAAAGGGACCGGAATCGAATATATCATATTTATTAGCTTGGTATTTATTTGAATTCAAGTTTTTATTAGACGATGCGCTCGACTGATTAGATACAGATGTTATACGAGATTGCGGTACTGAGTGTTGACTGTTTGCAGAAACTAAATTTTTTGGTGTAGATTCTTTCTTCTCAGACGACTGTTTAACTGGATCTTTCGAAATATTATGGAACGAACTCACCGGTAGTTGATGTTCTTGTATAGGACTAGGGATACAGCCTTCGTAATCCATTTCATCATCTAACAAAACTTTGAAGGATTCACTAAGAATATTTGCAGGAAAAGATCCTCCCCCCTTATCAGGGGGATTTTTACCCCCAGGCATATTGGGACTGTTTCAGCACTATCCAATAATTAGAATAATTCACAATAAATTCACAATAAAAGTTGATCTTAATAATAGAATTCAATAAAATTCACGACGAGAATCTGTTGCGATAAACCATCCACACTGGAACGTGGGTAAAGTTTCCAAGTAAAGACAGCAGCCATATCCGCAAATAATTCAACAAAACATAGTAGTCTGTATTTCGACTTTCAACCTTATTTTAACGTTCATAAATGAAGAATATATATATATATATATATATATATATATATATATATATATATATATATATATATATATATATATATATATATATATAGGCCTTGTCCCGCCCGGTTTTATCGATGTCCCGGAAAACGGGTGTAAAATTTAAAAAGTAATAATGGCTGTAAGAAGTTTTATTATAACAACAGGCCTATGAGAAGGGCGAGCGCATCCTAGTGGAGAGGTGTACACTATCATTTTTTTGAACAGAGAGACGTGAGCGCTTTGTTTTGAAAGCAAAGATTTACATTGTCAACTTATTAATACATTTTTTTTTAGTTTGACCAAAAATAATTCTTCTAATAGTTTTTGTAGAAAAAATGAAAGACTCAGTAATTGTTCAATTAAACATTTTATGAAGTATTTTGAATTTTATTTAATTAACGCTTTTTTCATTCTCAGAAAATATAAATTTTCAAGTAGCAAAAACTCTTTTTTTATTTTCAAAAGGTGTGTAGAACAAACAATTAAGGGTTCCAGATTTCCTTCTCCCGAGGCTATATATATATATATGTATATATATATATATATATATATCTATATATATATATATATATATTATATATATATATATATATATATATTTCAATATAAATATATATATATATATATATATATATATATATATATATATATATATATATATATTATATAAATATATATATATATATATATATATGTATATATGTATATATATATATATATATATATTTATATATATATATATATATATATATATATATATATATATATATATGTATATATATATATATACTTATATATATATATATATATATATATATATATATATATATATATATATAGCAATGTGTAATATTTGTCTTTTTAGATATTAACTATCTCTTGCTTGTTAAACTTTATTCTCAAGCCTTACGTACTCTATATAATGCTTGTGAGACGTAATGAAACATGTAATGTGGCATCCAATGTTGGCTGGTTTATTGGGTATTTAATAGAAATATTTATTATTTCTGAGTCATGGCACTCCTGTTCCAGCGAGGTAATTATGTACACATAGAATATAACATAAAATACTTTTATTAATCCGAACGTCGGAAATTTGATGGTTTGCGAAGCTGTCGAAAAATACGCACCCAAAAGGCGGGTACGGACATAATTCCTTTCAAAATTCAACCGACAGGATAATTTTCATGACAGCAGAGGCGCGATTGCATAAAAATACAGGCCAGTCAATTACTAAACTTTCAGTTTTGTTGGCAATGTAATAGTAATAGTATTATTGGTATAGGTATGTTGATATTATTCACAACTCTGGCAGAAAATATCAGGACTTGCCAGTCGTTAACTATAACAGTGATTATTTTTTTCGTATGATTTTCAACCAATCAGAATGATCAATTTAGTTAAGTTATCTTGTATAATTTCGATAATACCTCATTATACATAGAGTAGCTCTACCAATCGAAAACTAACAGGACCGTCAAATTTTGACGTTTATCAATAACTGTTCAAAAATCTGTCGATTCGGAGATTTTACTTAATTTACTCAATAAATAATCGTATCAAATACAATACGTACTTCAAAATAAATACGGTTATACATCTCAAACTTCCTGCATAATCACAAATCGTGTCAGCTTGACAGAATAATCCTCTCGCATTATTTAGACTGTCAAACGGACACTATTTGTAATTATGCAACAAGTTATCGATGTATAACCTGATTATTTTACTACTGATTATATAACTCATGTATGAATGAGCCAATAGAATCCGTGAATGTTTCGCAAAATACGTCTCGTGACTCGGAAGTATAATCGATTATTTTCGATGCTCCATGTGATATTATTACTGATTATGTAACACATGAATTAATAAGCCAATACAATCCGTGAATTTTGCATAACTACTGCGTATTGATAAGTGAATATACCCTTGACGACGTGATATAATCGCTTTGGTGTTTCGCCTAGTAGGCTACGCATATTAGGATTTTCAGGCACAAGTTTTGCTATAGTTTTAATTTTCTCACCATTTATGTTTTTTGGGTCGCTGAACACGAATTTGAAGTTTGCTGGCAAAAAGTTTGCCCGGAACTTTGATTTTTTAGCACTTTTTGACCAAATTTTGGCACTTTTTTCAGTTTTGGGCCAATATCTCAGAAAGCAATAATTTTTTTGACAAACTCATTCTATACAAAATTGAGGCATACAAAATGGTCTACATTTCTTACATGAAACGTTTTTTTGTAAGGCTAACCGTTTTGCCGCTAGAGCGCGCCCAAAAATCACCATGTTTCCATATCTAGTGACATTCGCCGTTTACGCGAAAATCGACCTTGCTGTGATACTTAACTGTTGCAACAATTTATTACATTATACAATTTATATTATATAACAGTAGATTTCTCATGAATAGGATTTTTTTTGGAATGCTCCAGTGATTCCCAATCACAGTGCCGCGGTATTTGTGTGCATATTAAAGAAAAAAAATTATCTCAAATTCCTTATTAAAAATATTCTTACTTGTTTATTATTATTATTTATTATTTACTTGTGATTAATCCCCTGTAAACATACTGTCGTTTTGTAGTACATATTATTTTATTTTAAATTCAAACTGTTTGATTTGGCTAAGCTGAAAGAACTGGAGCAATGTAAGCTCATCTATAAAATAATTCATGGAAAACAGAAATCGAACAGAGAGTATAGGTTCTTGAGGAATGTTCATTCACATAACACCAGGAAATGATGTAACATATATTTGACTAATGTAAGGACTGAATTTGGGATCAATAATCCTATTTCGAAGGCATTTTCTGTTTATAATCAGTTACCTGTCTCAGTGAAGGAAATAGATGGAATCAGCAAATTTATTAGAAGTATTAATATGTATTTGAGTATGACATAGTTCTGGCGTTGTGATGGTTCCTTTTCTCTAGTTTTTATTTTCACGGTTTATTTGAATTATTTTGATTTTACAGATCTTGTTTTAATTTGGAAGTTTACTTAAGTTATAACGATTAGAATAAGGGATTAATCTCATTTTTTGGACCTGTTGGTTAATTATAAGGTTGATTATTAGTTGATTTTGTCACATAGTTCAGTAATCAGGTTGGTTTGTGTTTATCTAGAGTATTTATTTATATTTTATTAAAATTATATCTAAATTTAATTCAATATTTTTCAAACACTTCTGTATGTTTGAATACTTCGATACCAGTGCTCTCAGGCATTGTTTAGAAGTAAAATTTAATTATGTAAAGAAATTATTATGATTTAATGAATAAAGGTGATTTCAAAAAAAAAAAAATTCAAAATTATTATTATAAACTATTTTACCCAGTTTGTTATAGGTAAGTAAACAACTTTTGAACTTACCTTTTTTTTCGAGTGCCGCCAAATTTTAAAATCGTTGAAATGTGCCGCGACAAGAAAAGGTTGACAATCAGTGGACCAGCCGTTTTGTCGCTAGAGTGCTCCAAAAAAATATACTTTACATAAATAATGGAAATAGGGAAAGAAATTGAAAAATTGATTCAAAGTTTTGGTAATTACGGATTCTGTAACATCCATGAAACAGTCAGGAGTGGAATACTCTTTAACATCGTAAAATTGGAATCTGATGTCATCACATATTGTTTTGACTGCTGCTTCCACTATTCGCAGCTTCTCTTCTTCAGATCAATACTTCTGTTGGTAAAATGCGTCATTCAATATTTTCTCGCCTATATTTTTGAAACAAACCCCCGTCTGCTTATTCTTTGAAAAGGTGAACAGTTTGTCATCGCCATACATCCCTTGAAGTCCAGCTTTCACTGTCCTTTGATCTGGTTTGTAGTCTACTTTCATTTGGGCCATCAGTTCTTCCATTGAGAACTGACACTCATCATCACTATTTTCCATGTATGTGTATATATATGCTGCATTACTACATCAATTGCCTGAGCACATGGTCCCCCTCTTTTATGTTGCCCGTCTGTGTTTGGTGTTCGTTTTCCAATAAGTTCTATTCGGCACTTTTTATGATATTGCGCCTCATATGCAACTAAATCAGGTATAATGCTCAATTTGGCGTAAAACCGCCCTTCCAAATAATTGTTGCAACAGTTAAGTATCACAGCAAGGTCGATTTTCGCGTAAACGGTAAATGACACTAGATATGGAAATATGGCGATTTTTGGACGCGCTCTAGCGGCGAAACGGTCACAAAAAAATATTTTTCATGGAAAATGTAGGCAATTTTGTTTGCCTGAATTTTGTATAGAATAAGTTTGTCATAAAAATGATTCCTTTTTGAGATATAGGCCGAAAACTGAAAAAAGTGCCAACATTTGGTCAAAAAGTGCCCAGAGAGCCCCTTAAAGCACAAGTGGTGTAACTCCTATTTTCGTTTTTTTTTAGTTAGACATGGTACTGTGTAGCGAAAAATGTGTTCTGTTTAATGCACTAACGGTGTAACTCCTACTTCCCATAGTAACCGCATATATAGCAGCACTTACTTGTGCAGTTAATGCTGCTCCCTATTAGCTGAAAGCACAACCGGTGCAGTTGGGAGATACACCATTTGTGCAGTAACTTTCGTAAAGGAAGGATTTACTCTCTAGTATTTTTTTACTAATAGTAACAAATCATAACTGATTCAGGGCCATTATAGTATTGTTTTTGTTAAAATGGACTCAAGTGAAGATGACAGTTGTGGAACACCAAGTATTTTTGCTGACAATGGATCAGAGGATGAATATTTGTAGTCCTTATGTTGCAGTATGTTGAAAGCCAATAGCGTCTGCCTGTTGAGGAGCATATTTATTCGAGAACCTTTAATAATGAGTTCAATCTGCAATTTCACGCCCCACATAAAGACACTTGAGTCAAGTGTGATGTTTTTTCTAATAAACTAAAATAGTCAACAGATGAAGAAGAAAAAAGACAGCTCAAGCAAGACCGTGAACTTGTATGAAAAAGCTCGCGATTCCGTGATACATGATTCTGAAAAATCAGCTAACAATGACAGCTACTATGTATTCTCGTTTGATTTGGAGAAGTCTCTGCCTTTCCCTAAATTGGTGTGTCAACAGGCCTACTACAAACGTAATATGTACGTAGGTATACAATTTAGGCTGCCATGAAATTTCCACCAAAATGGGATTCATGTACTGTTGGGACGAAGTTAATGCTTCAAAAAGTTCACAAGAAATTTCATCATGTTTGATTAAACACATAGAATCTAGAGCCCCAGCAGCCAAACATGTGGTTATGTACAGTGATACTTGTACAGGGTAAAACCGGAATTGGAAAATTGCCATGACATTAATTAAACATGTCCAAATTCCAGGCAACAACGTAGAAATAATTGACCAAAAATTCATGCAAAGTGGACATTCCTTCCTCCCCAATGACTGTGACTTTGCATCGATTGAAAACTTCAGTAAGTCGCAACAAATTTACACACCTGACGATTGGTGCAGAACTATTGCAATGTCGAGGAAAAAGCAAGCCTTTCACGTGACAGTTATGACGATCGATGATTTTTTGTCAGTCAAAAACATCCTGGAAAAACAGCAAAAGGAAGACTGTGAAGGCCATCCTGTATCGTGGCTGAAAATGCAATGGATACGTTACCAAAAGAGTGAGCCATTTAAAATCCTTTTCAAGAAAACTATATCTGTAGAGATGCCGTTTTCAACTTTGAATTTCATGCCAACGGGGAAAAAACGACGACCGGTTAACGTTTGCAACATTGATCAGGGTAAGCTATACACAAGCGCTCGGCCTGTTACGAAAGAAAAAAGGAAAGGCATGATGGACCTGTTGCCATACATCCCTCCAATACATCACAATTATTTCCATAGGCTTGTCACTAGCGAGAATGCTGAAGATGTTGGTCCACTTCAGGAAGAAGATGAAGAAAGTGACAATGGGTGAAAAAACTATTATTTCACTTATTATTGTAATAAAATAGAGTTTTATTGATAATGATTTTGTTTTTGTTCGAAATAACACCTTGAAAACATTTACAGCACAAATGGTGTAAGTACTTTTAAGTGCTCCAAAAAAAAACTAATGAATAAAAAGTTTTGAAAACGTCAATTTAAGTTGAAGATGACCTTTTTATGCAGTTTTATCGAAAAAAAATTTCCAAAAGTAGAATAATGATTTTTATATACAACTTGTAGCAAACCCTTCAATATCTAAAAACAAGAAAAAATGGAGTTACACCCCTTGTGCTTTAAGGGGCTCATAATCAAAGTTCCGGGCAATATTTTTGCCAGCAAACTTCAAATTCGTGTTCAGCGACCCAAAAAACACAAAGGGTGAGAAAATCAAAACTATAGCAAAATTTGTTTCTGAGCCCTAATTTTTTTGCTAATATGCCTAGCCTATAGTGTCAAAATGTAAATGCTTTCATATTGACGATGTTTTGACGTTTGTCAAAAAAAGTAATATTTTTTTATTCGTTATACAATCGTAACGAATACCACTCGAGCAATCGAAAATTATCGTTATACTGACCTGTTATTAAGTATTATTAAGCCTCGTGAACTTCAGCTGCGGTTTCGTGGGTGGGATAAGCGGCGAAATTCGAATGAGACTTATATAATTTATTGATTTATTCTGAAATGTCTAAACGAAACGTCAAAGAACGAATAGAGTAAGAAAAACACAGAATACAGAGCTGAGCGCATAGCACTAAACAAAATTGGGTATATTAGTTGAGAATACTAGATTTTCATTGAGAATACTAGGCTGCTAAATTGAATCAAAAAGTACTAAATTTATTAGGATTCTACTCAAAATTCCAACCCTATAACACAATAGGACCTTTGTAGACAGATCATCGGTAACTTAGACCAATCAAGCGTATTTTACTGAGGGGGAAATGATTGAATAAATATTTTTTTTCTTCATGCGTTGGAGGGTCCTACCGCTCATTCCACCCACAGAACCGTAACTGACGTCCACTAAGCTTTATGATACAACTATCTGATGCATTCCACTAATTATCGCTTGAGAGGAACATGTGCCCGATTTCACCAACGAGATGTAAGGAAGTTCCTAACTAAGTAATTCCTACGATAGAAAATACCTGAATCCGATACTTATATATAAGAAATACCTTGTTAAAATCTTGATTTGGCAAGTTTTGCACATATAATGGGTACCACTGTGCAATACTTGACTGTAAATTTGACAAAGGATAGTAAGAAGAGAAAAAATGATACAAATATAATAATTTTATTATATCAATTTGAGGTTAAGCATTTCCTAAATACTCTAGGCAGACCTAAGGGTATTTACAGAGTGGAGCCGGGATGTACGCTGGTAGCCGGGATGGTAGCTTACTCGCTTACCAGATGAGTACCTGGCAGAATCAGAGGGGCACACGTTGACGCTCTGCGCTTTCTAGCAGGTCCAGCTTCAGTTGCTTGTTGTCATTACGTCTATTAAGCTGGAAGAGCAAAGTCAGCAGAATCGTAAATCGATACATGGAACATTAAAGGCTCATTAAAGGCTAATTGAATGCCCGGAGAAAAAATTTTAGGCTCTGCGAATTTTCGCGAAAATGACTGTTCTGCTGGCTTTAACTTAAGCCAGCAGAACACGAGCTACAGACTGACTGAAACGATGAAATAGCAATTTAAATTGCCCAGACATTTAAGGCTCATTAAAGGCTCTGCGAATACACCAGATGCGAACTTCAGGCTAAAGCGCTTTTTTTGCGAAAAGTCACCGCCCGTGAGCGCGGTGTCGACCGAGCATGCTGAAAAAACGTTCAATTCGGTGAAAATAAGTGTTCCGAATGTGCAGTCGTGGTGCCAACATTCCAGGCTACTTGAATGTTGGAAGTGGAAATTTTGGGCTCTGCGAATTTTCGCGAAAATGACTGTTCTGCTGGCTTTAACTTAAGTGACTAAAACGATAAAAAATTGCAATTTAAATTGCCCAGACATTAAAGGATCATTTGAGGCTCTGCTAATTCACCAGTTGCGAATTTCAGGCTCGAGCGCTTTTTTTGCGAAAATGCGAAAAGTCACCGCGCGTGAGCGCGGTCTGCCGAGCATGCTGGAAAAACGTTAAATCGGTGAAAATAAGTGTTCTGATAGTGCAGTCGTGGTGCGAACATTTCAGGCCACTTGGATGTTCGAAGTGGATTTTGGCGGACATTCGCTCACGAGCAATATTGTACCACGAAAATTCACATAATGAAGGATGAAAAATTTTATACGAGAAATTTCATCAGTTGAACATAATTAGTCCTTTTATATTTTAACTACATACGAACGATCTCTTTACAAAATGTTTGTAGAGCTCAAATGTAATAATTTTGAAAAAAGCAGTATAACGACAGAATCAGACATTAAAAGCAATAAAAAAAATTCTTAATCGATAGATCTTGACCATGGTATTTTTAATGCGCGTATAGATAGATTGCTAACTTATGTCCAATGTAAATTAAGAAAAAACAAGTCGCAATATCTAAATCATCAAATGAGTTCAATACACGTTGCTATTTCTATTTCTACAAAGGTATTTTGATAAAATAATAAAATGAATTTGTAACAAGCCATGTGATTTTACAGTACATTGCAAAAAGTGACTATCATCCATACATGTGGTGAACTGCAGTCAGTTCAATTATTTCTACTCAATCCAAGGTCATTATTCGCAGAGCCCAAAATTTCCACTTCCAACATTCAAGTAGCCTGGAATGTTGGCACCACGACTGCACATTCGGAACACTTATTTTCACTGAATTGAACATTTTTCCAGCATGCTCGGTCGACCGCGCTCACGGGCGGTGACTTTTCGCATTTTCGCACATCTGGTGTATTCGCAGAGCCTTTAATGAGCCTTAAATGTCTGGGCAATTTAAATTGCTATTTCATCGTTTTAGTCACTCTGTAGCTCGTGTTCTGCTGGCTTAAGTTAAAGCCAGCAGAACAGTCATTTTCGCGAAAATTCGCAGAGCCTAAAATTTTTTCTCCGGGCATTTAATTAGCCTTTAATGAGCCTTTAATGTTCCATGTATCGATTTACGATTCTGCTGACTTTGCTCTTCCAGCTTAATAGACGTGTTGTCATTCAATATGTAGGCCAAGCTGCAGAGATTTGTAGGGAGCATTTTGTGTAAAAAGTGTTAGAAGAAAACCAGCTCCGCCATTGTTTGTCAAATAGTTCCACATGATAAAGTGATATGTTTTTCACTCGACTTTATTATTTATATCTTTGTTATTAACAATTTCATTCAAAACACTATCAGAGTAATCGTCATGGTGTCAATAGACTTATTGTAGAAAATGAAAAGACGAAAAAAATGAGAGGTCGGACGACTCAATCAGACCCTCAAGTCTAAGGAAAAATTGGAAAAAATCGGCCAAAATGCAGTTTTCTCAAAAGTTCATAACTCGGATATTTTTTGAGTTGTAGCGTAGATCTGTGGCCATTTGATTATGTTACTATGCAATTTTCCAGCAGACCTGAATGCGACAGGTATGGTCCGATTTCAATTTAATAAAAAGATTTTGAAAGTAGAATTCTCATAGTTCAAAACGTTCATCTTGGTTTTTCATAAAAACGCTGAGAAATATGTTAAAAATAAAGCTGAACATGACAAAAAACGGCCGAGCGCGTGAGAGTAGTTGAAGAGTGTAAGTTTACAATTATTATCTGACAACGTTTAGAAATTACTGTCACGTTCAAAATGCCGACGCTTTCAAATATCATACTTCTCCTTGCCTGCTGCTCTACCCCCGCTCTTCAACTACTCTTACGCGCTCGGCCGTTTTTCGTCATGTTCAGCTTTATTTTTAACATATTTCTCAGCGTTTTTATGGAAAACCAAGATGAAAGTTTTGAACTATGAGAATTCTACTTTCAAAATCTTTTTAGTAAATTGAAATCAGACCATATCTGTCGCATTCAGGTCTGCTGGAAATTTGCATAGTAACATAATCAAATGGACACAGATCAAAAACTATGCATCGGACAGTTTCTGCTCTTCGCACAAATAAGGTTTATATTGATAAATAATACCAACCGAAGGATCTACGCTACAACTCAAAAAATAACCGAGTTATCAACTTTTGAAAAAACTGCATTTTGGACGGTTTTTTCCAATTTTCCCTTAGACTAAGGGTCTGATCGAGTCGTCCGACCTCTCATTTTTTTCGTCTTTTCATTTTCTACAATAAGTCTATTGACATCATCACGATTACTCTGATAGTTTCAATTTTATAAGCAAAAAACTTAAAAAAAACGCGATTTTGCCTAAAATTGTTAATAACAAAGACATAAATAATAAAGCCGAGTGAAAAACATATAACTATATCATGTGGAACTATTTTACACACAATGGCGGAGCTGGTTTTCTTCTAACACTTTTTACATGAAAAAATCTCTGCAGCTTGGCCTAATGTGGCAGACGGGATTGGCGTAATAAAAAGGCGGTTGCAAAATGCGCAGGCGCTATCCGTTCAACATAGCTTTGAGCTATGTGAACAATCGGGGTAGCAATTATATTTCTATTCATCCAGGATCCCTGCGCCCATCGAGGTAACCAGCCAGGCTCCACTGTGCACGGGTATGTTGCCAACTATGGAAAGATTGTTACATCGCAGTAAGCGAGTAAGCTACCATCCCGGCTACCAGCGTATATCCCGGCTCGACTCTGTAAATACCCTTACGTTAGGTATTTCCTATCGTCTTTAGGCATTACTAAACGCGCGGTGAAACGCAAATTGCACTTAGGAATTCCTAAATCCGATTTAAGTATTGCCTAACTTTAGGAATTAGTTGGTGAAATCGGGCATTAGTCATGTGAATCTGTTACTGACTCCCGGACTATTCTGTATCCCAGTGAATTGAGGGAGAAGAGGTTCGCAATAGGCATTCAAAGTTTTAACGGCGTTTGGTATATTTTGACTAGTGTTATTTCCTTTTTTTAATAATGTATTTTTTCAAGGGTACCCAATTTATCTACGACGTGGCGAAAATATCATATGATCAATCTCTTACAAGTGCATGCGTAAGTATCACATCTATTTCGGAAAATTTTTTCTATTCATTTGAAATTTGAAGATGTTTTTCTTGCTATTGGTATCAAATTTATGAATATATGAATAATGTGTAGTCTAAAAAATTGCTTATAGCTGAAGCTGAAACCTCAGTAAATCTTTCTAGGTTGTAGCTAAGGTTGCGTTTTCTGACTCGGCTTTTCAAGTTATTGAAATTACTGAATTTAACACCGAAAATGTGAAAATGATGGAGATATTTGGAAAAATGATTTATAAAGTGTTAAAAACAACCAACAATTCTTCTTTTTCAAATTTTTATATATAATTCTTCAAAAGAATTATTAAATATTTCATAAAACACAGACAAATTCAAAGAAGGGACTGGCTTTAATTTAAAAGAATTACTTAGTAAAACTGACAAGAAGTAAGTGAAACATCAGAATGCTTATAACAAACCATCTATTCTTTTTGATGGATGCGTTACATGAAAGAAAAACAACAATCTCATTCATGTTTTGATTAAAATTTATTCAAATTTAAATCACTAGGTATGTTAGTGTGCCTTGGAATTTTATTCAAATTTGCTAGTTATATTATATACTACTATATAGTTCTTCAAATTTGCTTTATAGTCTAAGATCCGTTATTAGAAATATATACCCTCATCTGTTATTTAATGATAATAAGGAAAATACGCTAGATAATTTATATGAATTGATACATCGCAGAAAGGTTGCCTAGCTAAATCACGTACCGATTTAAATACTGGTGAAAGACAAATAAAACATTATTATCAATACATAAATTCATCAATAGAAAATAACAAAATTCAAATTTAGAAAACTTATTCTGATTCTGACTATTCAGAAGTACCGATGTCACAATCAAATTTCCTTGTGAAATACGTATATTTCATAACTATGTATTGTCGCTGATGAATTAAAGTGTGATTGAAAAAAATTAGATAATGTATTCAATATTCACACTAAATAATCTGCAAAACGAACTCGCTGCATCTTTGTCAGTCAAATGGAATTGCGAGTGCAACGCTTATCTATCACTCTCAACGCTCGCACAGAAAATTCAATATCTTCAATCTAGGCAACCATGGATTCAACCCGCTTTTTGATGAGGCAACCTTATACGGTTGCATTGGGAATATAGGCCAAGCTACAGAGATTTGTAGGGAGCATTTCGTGTAAAAAGTGTTAGAAGAAAACCAGCTGCGCCATTGTTAGTAAAATAGTTCCATATGATATAGTGATATGTTTTTCACTCGACTTTATTATTTATAACTTTGTTACAAAATTGTATTAACAATTTTATGCAAAAAATTGCATTTTTTTTAGTTTTTTGCTTATAAAAATGAAACTATCAGAGTAAACGTGATGATGTTAATAGACTAATTGTAGAAACTGAAAAGACGAAGAAAATGAGAAGTGGGACGACTTGATCAGACCCTTAGTTTGAGAGGAATTCGGAAAAAACCGGCCAAAATGCAGTTTTTTCAAAAATTCTTAACTTGCTTATTTTTTTGAGTTGTAGCGAAGATCCTCCGGCCAGTATTAGCTATTGATATAAACTTCATTTGTGCGAAGATCAGAAACTATTCAAAGCATAGTTTTTGATCTGTGGCCATTTGATTATGTTACTATGCAATTTTCCAGCAGACCTGAATGCGACAGGTATGGTCCGATTTCAATTTAATAAAAAGATTTTGAAAGTAGAATTCTAATAGTTCAAAACGTTCATCTTGGTTTTTCATAAAAACGCTGAGAAATATGTTAAAAATAAAGCTGAACATGACGAAAAACGGCCGAGCGCGTGAGAGTAGTTGAAGAGTGGGGGTAGAGCAGCAGGCAAGGAGAAGTATGACATTCGAAAGCGTCGGCATTTTGAACATGACAGTAATTTCTAAACGTTGTCAGATAATAATTGTAAACCCCCACTCTTCAACTACTCTCACGCGCTCGGCCGTTTTTTGTCATGTTCAGCTTTATTTTTAACATATTTCTCAGCGTTTTTATGAAAAACCAAGATGAACGTTTTGAACTATGAGAATTCTACTTTCAAAATCTTTTTATTAAATTGAAATTGGACCATACCTGTCGCATTCAGGTCTGCTGGAAAATTGCATAGTAACATAATCAAATGGCCACAGATCAAAAACTATGCTTTGAATAGTTTCTGATCTTCGCACAAATGAAGTTTATATCAATAGCTAATACTGGCCGGAGGATCTTCGCTACAACTCAAAAAATAAGCAAGTTAAGAATTTTTGAAAAACCTGCATTTTGGCCGGTTTTTTCCGATTTCCTCTTAAACTAAGGGTCTGATCAAGTCGTCCCACTTCTCATTTTCTTCATCTTTTCATTTTCTACAATTAGTCTATTAACATCATCACGTTTACTCTGATAGTTTCATTTTTATAAGCAAAAAACTAAAAAAAATTTTGCATAAAATTGCTAATACAATTTTGTAACAAAGTTACAAATAATAAAATCGAGTGAAAAACATATCACTATATCATATGGAACTATTTTACAAACAATGGCGCTGCTGGTTTTCTTCTAACACTTTTTACATGAAAGAATCTCTGTAGCTTGGCCTTGTAAAATAAGCTTTCATTTGATATGTAGTTCGGATAAATAACAAATGAGGGTATATTATCTACGCTCACTTACCTGTTTAAAAGCGGCAACCCTATAGTTGCGCAGAGTGGAATGTGGCTTGTGTGGATGTAGGCAACCTGTATTTTTTTTAAACCTTAGGGTATATTGTTTCAGCTGATGCCCAATTTTCATAAATAACAAATGGGAGAAGTTGATCAGACAAATTTGAATAAACATTTTATTGTTTAACATCATCGGCACGTGATTTAGCTAGGCAACCTATTTGCGATGTATCAATTCATACATTATGTAGCGTATTTTCCTTATAAGCATTGAATAACAGATGAGGGTATATATTTCTAATAACCGGCTCGCACTATTATTGGCACATTGGTAGTGTTAATGTAATACTCACTTGCAATATTTGAAAACTAATGATATATTATTTTCCACAGTTGGGTGATTTCTACAGAATGGTCGAAGACTGTCCGATAACATTTTGTATTTGTGGAATAATGCCAATAGATAGATACTTACTACAAAATGTAAGTAAGATATAATTTGAAAAGCTTATTTCTCGTATTTTATGTATAATTCAAATCATAAAAATTTACACACTGTAAAGTTAAATTTAAAATGTTTCTATTCGTTTTGACGTTCCGTTGAGGCAAATTACGTTTCTAAAATTATGATCAATAACAGTGTAATAATAAATGTTATTATCTTTAAATCACAATAATTTCAAGAGATGAGTTCGGCATCTGAAGATATAAAAACTTATATATTTAATGAAATTTTGAGGCACTGTCAATTTTACGTTCCTACTCATACTTTCTCCGGAAACATGTTTCTCAGCTTGAATCCAAGTAGAATTGGTAAGCTTGGTCAACATGTCGGTATCTGTAATATTGATAGCAGTTATTTCCTTTTTTGATATGCTATTGGTTGTGAATTTAGAGGATCACCTAATAACAGAAAAGCGATTCTTTGTATTATATCTAGTAATTCAGTGCTTGCACGCTGATAATTCTAAAGTTTTTGAAGTCTTTACTGCCTTAAGTGTGGATAAAAATTATGTTAACGTAATCATATTATGTTATATTTATGAATATGAATTCGATGATTAAAAGTTTTAAATGTTTCTAAATCTACTGAATAGATCATAGAAAATTTTATTAATTCAGATATTCACAAGTTGCAGGAACTTTAAATTATAGAAAAGTATTAATTTTCACTTGAATATAAGTATTTCATCTGAAAATGATATGGAGAATCAAAGTTTCATTGTTATAGTTTCAAAGTTGAAACCTAATTTGCTGAAGCAATCTTCAATCCAAACCCCTTTCTAATAGTTTCAATTCAAACTTGTAAAAGTTAGTTTTCAATTAAACGTTAAATTGAAACACTTGATCGCATTTTACACATTATCTCTTTTCTTTCAGATAATGGTTGGGGTGACAACTTATCTTGTTATACTGTTTCAGATGAAAGATTTTCTTTAATAAGTTATATTTGGTGCATAATAATAAGTACAAGTTGACATGTACTGCATAGAATATATTATGTAGATATTTGTAGGGTGGTATAGATATTAGTAAGTAGATATTTTTGTAGTGGAAATAAACATCAGTTATTCAACAAAATCAAGTTTATTGTTTGAATTTTATCAATCTACATTCCGAATATTCTATAAAATAATTGGTAAGTAGTTCATTTACATAGCTGAATTGTAATAACCAGATTAGTTGTGATAGCACAAACAATTTGGAAAAATAAACATCATCTTCACTTCATATTTCTCACAGAAGCTAAGATTGAATTTCGAATCTCCACTATTGCACAGGTAGAGAAAAGAATAAACGGCACTGTATAGCAAAGATTTCCAACTAAATTTCAAATTTCTGTAAAATTTCAAAAGAACAAGAATAAGCTGACTTATGAATTTTCAATGAGCGATGGTATGCGTTTATAAAGTTATGTTGACCTGTAGTATAAAACGTGAGTTTAATCTCAAAAAAATGAAAAAACTGCATATGTTCAAATATTTTAATTTCTAAGCTGACTTGCGGTTTCACAATTTTTGTTAATATTATGTTTATCGATAGAAAAAATCATTGGAACTTTTCTATAAATTAATTCTATGTTTATTAATAACTGAGATTAAATTCTCGCACAACACTTGGTGAAACATCATAATGAATAAAGTTTAAACTTTAAAATAAAACACACTTGGCTTAAGTTTCTCTATATTCCCCACGCAAACTATTAATGAAGAACAAAAATACTTCCCAATAAATTATGTGCCGAATTTGAGTAGCTAAATTTGTAACAGACTATCGAAAAATAACGTTAAAAGAATTTGTACAAATAAAAGAAACTTGAAGCCATTCTTGGTCAATAATTATAAAAATCTAACATCGGAGAAAACAGTGGTGTTTACAAAAATATTTTGCGACGAATTTCCTGCTTTCTATATTGGACAAACAGAAAGATATATAAACATTCGTGTTGGAAGAACATAAAAAGTCAATATTACAAAATAAAAAAAACCACTGGCTTTTCCGAACATTGTATAAAATTCAATCATTTTCTGGATTTCAACAAAACCCAATTGTTACATTCCGGCAACAGAGAAAAGCGCCTTGGACTTCTTGAAATTCTCGAAATAAGTTCCGCCCATAATAGTAAATTACCCCTTGTAAACGAACAAATTGATTTTCAGGTATCACCTTTGCTATTGTCTGTTTTATAAATTAAGATGTAATACTCTCCTGTAGTCAATCTTGATAATGAGTTCATAACTCGAAACATGTCGACTACTCTTTACTGCTAAATACAGTATCTAAATATTTTGCTATATAGTTAAACTTAAGCCAAGTATGGTTGATTTTAAAGTTTAAACTTTATTCTATATTTATTAATTGAAATAAATTAATATTGAAAAATAATCTTTGATATTATCTTTTCTATGACTTGAACTTATCGTGAAAATTGATATTTAGTTCGTTGATTTCAAAGGGTGACCGTTCTCTCCTTGCAGGAAGAGATTGAGGAAATTCAGCTTTTGCTTATATGCTTTCCGAAAGATCTTCCAGAATATTTCAGATTTATCGCGAAAGGCACATCGACATGTCTAGCCCGATCATACCATACTACCCAGAATTCTTACCAACTTGCAAGAATAATTTGCTATCACGAGCAAATTTTACACCGGATCAAGTTGAAATAGCCATCCTCAAAAATTCCCATGTTTGTAGGTATTTACTCAATTTTTTGTTGAGTTATGCCAAATTTGTCAGGACGCCCCTGAGAAGTGACCACAGTGCCTCGCGAATTCAAATTCTAAATAAATTTCCAAATCTTTCTCTGATTTATATTAGCTGTATTTCCATCTCGAGTGCTACGTAAAATTTGAAAACCTTATACCATGAACAATACTATATAAACCATAAAGTATCGGAAAAACCTTCCGGTCTTTTTTCAACTTTGAAACACAAGGAATACTAAAATAAACTCGATTTTCAAGAATCTTGCTTTATTTTCTGAAATTTCAATTATTTATCAAATTGTAGGTTCTTATTTTAAGAGTCTGACAGCTGAATAAAAAAACCGAAAAAGTATTTCGATTTATTTCAATGTTTTTCCTAACAATGAACAAATATTCTGTATTAATGAATGCTAAGATACACTTTATGAGAAGCTAACAATTGGCTCACATTATTTGTATGATTAATCAATAAGGAAAAATATTGGGTGAAGGACGTTGAATGTAGATAAAATTCGTATTATTTTTCTTACACTTGAGTGAAAATATTTTGTGGTACTTGATAACAAAAGAGTTATTCACAAATACTAATGAAAATTTGAGAAAAGTGGCGTCTATCATTCAGAGCCATTATTTTCATTGTGGTATCCAGTAGACATGTTTGAACACAAGAAAACGGATTCCGTTTCGAAAATAATTCAATATGGTGGATATGCTGGAATAATTCCCTTTCGAATTCGACTTCGACATAATAAGTATTATTTAGGAGGCTCCGTGGCGGAGAGGTTATAGGTAGCGCTATGCCGTCTTCGTTGACGGAGTTGGTGGGTTCGATTACCACCGTGTTCCTAGGTGTTTGTATGCGTCCGATTTAAGTGGTTCCCCTCATTTATTAAATTGATGGCTAAATGTCCAAGCTGACGAAGCCAAAATTGTACGGAGGTCGGGCGCGTGTGAGAGGGCACACGTCCCACCTCTTTAAAAAAAAAAAAAAAGTATTATTTATATTATTCATGGGTACACAAGATAGGGCTTGTGATAATGTTGTCCACGTCTATTTTGTGGAGTAAGTATGATATAAATTGTCTGATAAATCTACTTTTATGAATAGAAGATGAAATATTATTGAGAAATTGGGAAGAGTATAACGATTTCACTCCAAAAATCATAAAATTATTCTCAAAAAATAATTCAAACAATTCAAACAG
Source organism: Cynegetis impunctata (assembly GCA_030704885.1). Classification (NCBI taxonomy): domain Eukaryota; kingdom Metazoa; phylum Arthropoda; class Insecta; order Coleoptera; family Coccinellidae; genus Cynegetis; species Cynegetis impunctata. The sequence continues at coordinate 588,764 of JARQZK010000732.1, forward strand.
ATTCGCTGAATATCTTAGAATTATTAGATGATAACAAAAATCGGTTCATATTAATGCAGTCATTTTAGAAGTTCTAAGCCCCAATCTGCGAAAAAATTTCTAGTGAGCTGAATTTTTATACACACCTTTACTATGGCATTTCAATGAATAGGTGAAAAATCGACATTAATATCGTGTCTGCTAAAAAAGTTATAAAGGTCAAAAGGACGCGAAAATCATTTTCCGCGCCACACTCGAGGTAGAATGAAAGGTGCGTTTCTTTTTAAATTGACATGACATGAAATAAAAGGTGTTCTTATTTAAGAGTGAAGAAACCTTTTTTTCTAAAAAAAGAAAAATACGAAGAAAGTAAACTTCTGTAGAAATTGTTTTTTTATTCATTCATTGTTGATAGCATCAGTTTCTCTGTCATTAAAAGATGCTGACAAAACGTAGAGTGGCTTTATTCCTATACTTAAGTCGACATTTTCATCATCTTTATCATCAGTTGATTCCGCGTTTAAGCATGGCTGGTCACGGCAATGTTCACAAACTTTTGAGCATCTCAAAACAATTTTTTTTGCAAGATATGAGTTTGGTATCTAGAGAAGTAATAACTTTATATATTCAATAAAATTTGAGGTCCTACTCATACTTCCTCCATTGTTCAGCTTGACTCTTAACAGAATTAGTATTCTTGACCAACATTCACAATGGTGGTATTTGTTATATTGATAACAGTTATTTCCTTTTTTTGGTTGCTAATGGTTGTAAATTTAGGGGATCGCCTAGTAAGAGAAAAGCGATCTATTATGTTGTGTCTAGTAATTCACTTACGGCTTGCGGGCTGATAGTGATAATGGTTTTGAAGTATTTACTGCCTTAATTGTGGATAAAAATAATGTTAATTTTGTTAACTTATTTTATTACGTTATATTTATCAATATGAATTCTAAATAAAGTGATCAAATAAAATTTAAATTTGGTTCATTCAGACATTTACAAGTTGAAGGAACGGTAATGTTATAGAGAATTATCATTTTTCACTTAAGTATCACTATTCTACTATGAACTAACATAGATTCACTGTCATTTAGTTCTTGTGCCATTGACTTTGAAATTGAAATCTAAATTGCTGGGGCAATCTTCAATCCAAACACCTCTCAAATTTCGATGAATTAAAATGATTACATTCAAAATATTGTTCCTATTCTTTCAGATAATGGTTTGGATGACCACTTATCTTGTTATACTGTTTCAGTTGAAGGATTTTCTTGAATAAACTATATTTGCTTCATAGTAATATGTGTAATTTGACATGTATTGAATTGAATATATTATGTAGATATTCATAGATTAATATAGATATTAGTGAGTGGATATTTTTAGGGAGGAAATAAAAATCAGTTATTCAACAAATTCAAGTTTACTCTTTCAATAAAATCAATCTACATAATGAATACTCTCTGACATACTTGGAGAGCAAGATCCCGGAGCCCGCAGACATTATATTTTCTCAGCAATAAAGTTGTGTTCGTATATGCTTTCAGTGTATGCACACCTGCTAGCTTGAGCCGACGACCAATTTCCAAGTACCAGGGGCTGAACGTGGGCGAAAACTTACTTTTCTAAAATTCTCAGGGCTAATATTTATATATGCTTTAAAGAATACTGCAAAAATTATAATGAAGTTCCCAAAAAAATAATGGAATTTTATATATATTCTCAGTCTTGATTTTTATATATGATACTCAGGGTACTCTCTATGATTGAGTATACCTACGTACTTTCGTGTTCAATATATTGAGTTCTTCTCAGAGGTTTCCTCATGGTCATGTAAGTCACTGCTTGCAAACTTATAAGGCGAATGCTGGGCCAGTATTAATCCTCTGAACCCTACCCACACTTCCTATGTTCCATAAATATCCCGTCTCACCTATCCTTAATGCACTTGTACATACAAGTGTATCCTCTGATCTGGCTGAAGGAGTTAATCCCAAACTCGAGCTGCCCGCCTCCCTGACACATACTTCAGGGAGGAATGAAACATGTGTGTTTCCTTTTTTTTTCAATATATTTTACACACACACGTTACACTCTGCTTTGAAAAGACTCGATAAAATACTATAGACTATACAGACAAAAGTACTTATACTCAAAAAATAAATCAGGCTAAAGTAGACAGTAAGTATAGAAGGGAAATCGACACGCATAGATAATCACTCTTGCACCTAAACGACCGAATCATGTCCTTGTGCTCATACTCATAGAGATACTTAATGTGTGTCTGAGGGGATGTTTCGCCCTTAATATCGGTCTAGCAGCTTACAAAAAATATTGAAGTAATACCCTGGGTATGATAAAAATCAATACTGAGAATGTAAGTAAAATTGAATTATTATTTTGGGACCTTCAAAGCATCTGGCAAAGGCTTTCGCCAACGGGAAGTGTCTGCCAGTAATGAGTATTAATTTTCACAGTCTTCTTCGAAGTATACCTATATAAAAATCAGCCCTGAGAGTTTAAGAAAAGTTTAGTTTTTGCCAAACCTTAGCACCTGGTACCTGGAAATTGGCCGTCGGCCCAAGCTAGGAGGTGAGCAGACACTGAAAGTGCCTAGGAACACTACTTTATCCTACACATATTATTGCTGAGAATAAGTAATGTCTGAGCTCTGGGATCTTCTTCTATTGGTGTGTAGTTCATTTACTTAGCTGAATAGTAATTACCAGGTAAGTTGTAACAGCACTAGCGATCTGGAGGAAAAAAAACTTTAGTACTTTGCAATCTTCTTTTCTTATTTCTCACCGAAGCTAAGATTGATCTTCGAATAGTAACTATTCCACAGGGAGAAAATCGAATAACGCATAGATGGCACTGTATAACAAAAATTTCCAGCTGAAATTCATTAAAATTTCGGTGAAATTTAAAAAGAAGAAGCAAAAGCTGATATGAATATTCAACGGGCAATGATATGAGTTTATAAAGTTACCTTGCATTACTAGGTTGAGCGTCAAATTGAGAACTAGGTTAACCTCTGAATACTTCTAGATTCAGAGGTTAAATCGACGTGTGCACTAATTAATGGAAAATGTGATAAATTAGTGTTAAAAATTTGTTAATCGTTATGCCTTTATGTTCTAATTTGATGAGATTAGATATCTTATTAATTCGAGGAATAACAAGATAACCAATTATATTTCAATCGTATTTTTAAAATATGAATGGCAAGTGGTATAGGTTCGCCTAGTCTCCAGCAGTCCCCAAAGAGCCACTACTAAGTTTTGATAACAATACCGGAGTTTGGAAGCAAAGACCATTAAGTATTTCTTCTCTGAGAGGGGAGCTGCTACTCGTGGTCGCAAATCATTATTGAGAAGAAGAAAAAGAAGTTACGCTGACTCATAGTATAAAACATAAATTTGATCTCAGAAAGATGAAAAACTTGAATGTGTTCAAGCTGACTTATTATATCATAGTTTTTTCTAATACTAAACTTTTATATACAGCGTGTTCATGGATTAGCTGCCCAAAAAGAAAAACTTTTTTATTCTAAATATTAGGAAAAATGCTGTTTTTGATTTGCTTGTTTAAAAAACCCATTAAATTAAATAAAATTTAAGTTTTTCAAAACCTGCCTCCTTTTATATTCAATTTCATCTAAAACCCTATGAAATTTGGCACTAAGTTCGGAAATGTGATAATAATCTAGTAGGTGACTTTTGCGATATTCCTACGTAACTGTCAACTTCGGTAAATAATTTGGCTTTTAGCTCTAACCAAGGTTAAACTCCAGACCAAGTGGCTAAAATAATTCGGGGCAAATCAACATACAATCTCAAACGTAATATTTTCCAAGAATATCTGTAGGGTATCGATGGCCAATTCACACTAACATTTAGATTTATCTCAAGCAAAGATGCTAAGAAAGACAGTATATGTTCCAACATTAAACTGAACATAAGATATGACCATGTGAAATTAGCCATCGTTAACCTACAAAAATCTTGTGTTAAATTGAGAGAATGAAACAAGCAAATGAATTAGAAATATTTTAAATGAAGAAATGTGAGATGATTATTTCAATATAGAAAGATAAATAATTTTAATATAGATAAATGAAAAAAATATAAAATGGCGGAAAAATTAAATAAGGAATCAATTCAGATTTTCAAGATAATGCATTAATACGGAATAGTTATATTTCTTCTCATAACTTACCGTCTATCAGACGCCACAGATACTTAATAAATTTTAATAAACCTTAATACAGTATTCGTTTACTAGGTATGAATATAATTTCAATATCTAACGGTGTTACTTGTTTAACAGTTATTTGGCTAAAGAGACCGATATTCTGTGTTTCACGTGGAAATCCAACTCTATCCCCATACTCTCTTGTACGCAGGTCATTCATTCAGGCGTTTTATAGCGAGTATTTGAATGCATAGTTCGGTAGTAGCGGTTAAGTGGAGAATTTACATGTTACAAATTTATTTGATGAAAAATACCCGAATGTACCAGTTATGTGAAATCGATAAAAAAAAGTTGATTAAGAAATTAGATACTAGATTATTATTACATTTCCCAACTTAGTACAAAAATTCATAGGGTTTCACATGAAATGGGATATAAAATGAAACAGATTTTGAAAAACTTGAATTTTATTTCATTTTATTGGTTTTTTGAACTAGAACTTTTTATCAAGAATAAAATTTTTCTATAAAACAGAAAATAAAAAATTTTTTCCTCTTGGCACTGCATCCGTCGAAAAAATTAAGTTAAATCAATGGAAGACAGAAACCAAATCATTGTGACCATAGCATTTCCAATAAGCTGCATATTATATGAATGTAACTAGTTTGTGATTAAACTATTAATTAAATTAATAAATAATCCAAATAATCATATTATAATCCTTGAATATCAGAGTATGGTGAATACTTTTCGAAAAGTTTACTTACCTTTTGGCTCAATTTCTTCTCATCTATTTTACTTAATAGGTGAACGATAAGTGGATTCAACTTTTCATACTAAAAAAATTCGTTTAAACACATTATTAATGAATTTATTTATGAGAAACCTCTCTTATGCATTTATGAGTTGGTTCAACAATTATCAACAGCCTCCCCAAGTGGACAAGAATCCAAATAATTTGCAGTAAAACGAATTGTGGTCTTCTTTGTGGCCCAGTGATGAGAAAAAATGGAGTAATTACTAAATGCAAGAGACAACTCATCATGATAAACTGCAATTTAATAATTGATTACTTCAAATATATACCTAATGAAAAAAACTCACCAATACTGGATATCCAAAGCAGTCGTTGATTGAATTGACAGCAGTAAATATCAACGAATGTACCTTCAGAAAACTGGTGACTCTTTCTTCACTCAATTCTGTAAGGGTTCAATATTTAACGATTTTATAATTATAATATATTCGAATATTCAAAACACGTAGTCCACTGAAATATATATATATATATATATATATATATATATATATATATATATATATATATATATATATATATATATATATATATATATATATATATTTATATATATATGAAAACTTGGTCAACTCTCAGAGTTGACTCTGAAGAGTAGGCAGGTTGAGACTTCAGAGTTGACAGGAAGCAGTACGGTTGGTGGAGTAGGCAGGTTGAGACCACGCAATCGTATTGTTTTCGATTCCTCCTAATTCGATTCGTGGAGTAGGCAGATTGAGGCCACGTATCTGAATTATTTCCCTTCTAATTCTCCTGAAGATGGCTTCGCAAAAGGAGCCGAATCGTCGAGATTTTTCAAATCTTTTACGCGGTTCATTCCGAGAACCAAGTTTTTCAAATACTTCCGACCGCGGAAATCTTTCTGAACATATATATTAATATATATATATATATATATATATATATATATATATATATATATATATATATATTTATATATATATATATATATATATATATATATATATATATATATATTTATATTTTTCAAAGTTTCAAATTTATAACGCATAGGTCTTAGTTTTGTTCATTCTCCTCTGAAACACCCAGAAATAAATTTTTACCCAGTAGCGGAGCGTATTCACGGCATTTGTCATTTGTTCTCAATTATTCTCGCGATTAACACGTATTGTTTTACATTTCAAAGATGGCAGTGGAATTAAGAAGCAATAGCAATGTGTTGTTTTAATTGGTGACGTAAACTATCAAAAAACAGGCACAAAATTACCGTTTAATCGTCAAGTTCTTGCAGTACTTTTTTTAACATTCCCGAAGTTGAATTGACTGTTAGTGAAAGCGATAATCTCGTCATTCGGGAGTGTATTACATTTTTGGGAAAAGCTATAATCTCTACCGGAGCTATACCTAACTGTGTAAAAGAAACTTGTGGATCTTCAGCATGCTTTAAGGGAGTTACAAGCGTCGTGAGGTGGACTTTAAGAACAATTTGAATAATTTATTTGATATAGCACACACTGATGCCGAAAATTCAGCCGAAAAAGAAGAAAGGGCAAGACAATGGAAATTAAATGCAGAGAAGAAAAGATGTGAGCAAATGTGTTGCGGAGTTTTATCGTCATCTGTTATCACGCAAGATTCTTTTCAAATGCATGGACATCACGAACAACTAATCCTGCTGCCATTGAAACATATACCGATATCGTCGTACGACATTTTTGTAGCACAACAATAGAAGATTTTTGTTGATTGTTGATATGAAGGCACCAAATCAAGATTTCTGCTTTTTGATGAGGCTTAAGGAATATCAAACTCTTGACAGATTGATATCCAAAGCAGCCCTGGGCAAGTTTAGTCAGCATCTTTGGTACTTGTCAGAAGAAATATATATATATATATATATATATATATATATATATATATATATATATATATATATATATATATATATATCCTAATAATAATAACGGGGTAGTTCAGCCCTCAGTTATATGAAATAATACTCTTTAGACTATTTCCAAGCTTTCGTCAATGTTTATTGACTTCTTCAGGGCTAAAAAAACAATCAAGATGATGAGCATCCATTAAACTTACATTAACTGTGAGAACATCTAAACATAAACACATACACAAGTTTGTTAGAACGAATTTTTCTAGAGGCAACTAACTAAATATATAGGTATATATATATATATATATATATATATATATATATATATATATATATATATATATATTTAGTTAGTTGCCTCTAGAAAAATTCGTTCTAACAAACTTGTGTATGTGTTTATGTTTAGATGTTTTTAATCTCACAAATTACACAAAATAGTCAAAAAATTTCAAGTTTTCGAAATATTGCCAATTTAATATTTTTATATGGCGATTTTGCATTTAATCGTTAAATAATTACCTAGGTCTAGGATAGCCACGATCGTATTTGACATTTCAAATCATCGTAATGGCACTCCGATTAAATAATACAAACGAAAATTATTCAAACTTATTTATTATTTATGGACAATGTGATAACGTTATTCCAAGAACATGTGATACATTTACCACCCGATATCCTCATAAACAAAGACCATCAGCAAATACTGTTAAACGAATTATAGAAAACTTCAAGAACTTTTGATCCGTAAAGGCAAAAGTGTACAAAAAGAAACCAGTTGTTAGTGATGAAAATATTGAAATAGCAATTTTGGGATATTTTGAAGCATATACAACAAAATCTTCAAAGCATTAGAATCAGGCTTATCTAAATCGTCAGTTCTAAGAATTTTACGGAAACACAAATATCATCCCTATGCTATCCATATTTTCATTAGTGCAGCATTTAAATGAAACTGATTTTCCAAGAAGAATGGAATTCTTTGAATTTATACTACTTCGGTCACAAGAAAATTTTTCTATTTTGAACATGTGATACATTTGTGACACGATATCCTCAAAAACAAAAACCATCACCAAATACTATTAGAAGAATTATAGAAAACTTGAATAACTTTGGATCCGCAAATGAAAAGTATACAGAAATAAACTAGTTATTGAAAATGAAAATATTGATATCGAAATTGGAAATAGAAATGTTAAAAAAATTATTTAAGTAAATGTTCGAATTGGTGTCCTTGAACTTCTAAACATTTTTCGCATCTAAGCAGCAATTGTTCATTGGTGGCTCTTCTTATCACATGTTCTTGAAATAACTTTATCACATTGTCCATAAATAATAAATAAGTTTAAATAATTTTCGTTTGTATAATTTAACCGGGGTGCCATTACGATGATTTGAAATGTCAAATACGATCGTGGCTATCCTAGATCTAATTGTTTAACGATTAAATGCAAAATCGCCATATAAAATTATACTAAATTGGCAATATTACGAAAATTTCAAATTTTAGGTATGGATAACCTTCAACAAAGTTACCTTAATTTTTGATGCTAAATACTACAAAATAAAAAAAATTGGAGGTTTCCATTTGAAAAAATTGATTTTTGACAGTTTTCTCAATCTCATTTTAGATTTTATTTTTTGAACACCCTGTATGACTAGTTATACAAATATTATACGAAAACTATTAAATTAGGTCCTTTTCAACAAGCAATTCAACCCAAAGTAAGTGAAAAGGGCTTCCTTATAGGAAAAATTGATAATTATATTAGGGCATGCAATCGTTATTTTTGACATAAAAACCTAAATATATCAAAAACGCTTATACTTAGGTATAAGACATAATAAATAAAATCTGCCTAGAATCTTCTTTAAAATCCGAAAATGTATTAATATATAGGGTGTCTAATTTAAAATAAGCAAGTTGGTATCTACTTTCGGTATAACCGGAAGTGCCACCACCTTGAAAATATTTTAGTCGAGTTTCCCCTATCGACATTATTATACTGTTAAATTTTCAAAATTTTTCTATGTGTAGATTTCCATATACATATCGCGTTCTTTCCCGGTGGGACACCCTGTATATATATATATATATATATATATATATATATATATATATATATATTGTGTAGCCATATGCGAGTGAAGACGTAGTTTTCAATTCTCCGTGTTTATAGTTGGTTATCTCAAGTTAGAAGTGTCGAATTTCGCTCAAATTCATCGAAGGCTCAAGATTAATACTGTGAATTCATTTTCTAGAAATTTTCAGTGCAGAACTGTTTTTTTTTGCTCACAGTTGATCGAATTCCTTTGTTTGTTCTCTGTTTATGCTGTACCGACTTTTAAATCAATCGTGTTCTGCACATCTGCTGACATTATCAACTGAAGGTATGAAGCTTGTCATACACGGAAACGCATCTCAAGCGAAGAATGGCCGTTGATGGTGATTTATCGAGGTTTTTGAAGAATGAATTTGCCACCCAGACCGCTACACTGAAAGAGGAATTTTCGAAAGTAAGAGAAGAAATTAGGCAGGTAGGATTGACTACGGGATTACGATTGAAGTCATGTGAAGAAAGAATATCTAAGGTGGAAAGTGAGATTCTTAATATCAAGAGAAATACCTTAAGGAAAAACGTAATAATTTCAGGGTTGAAGTTGGATAACTCCAATCTATTAAATTCTGTTATATCTCAACTTAACTCCCTTTTGGATATTAACTTGATTGACTCCGAGGTCGACAATATTTATAGACTGGGAAAGGATAAACCAATAGTAAAGATAGAATTTTTAACTTTTTTGGCGAAATCTAAACTGATCAATAATCGACGTAAATTGAAGAGTTCTCAAATTTATATGAACGAGGATCTTTGTGAAGAGGACCGTGGTGACTTCAAACTCCTGAGACAAAATCTAAATTAAGCCAAAGCAAGCAATTATAAGGCATATATCAGGTCGGAGTGCTTATTTGTTAACGGTGAAAAGTATACAGTCGAGCATCTCAAGAATCAAGATAATTCAGATAATAACCTCCCGACTTTGAAAGACCAAAACAGAGACTTTTATCCCCGATCTGGCAGAAACCCTGAATTGGGGACAAGTGCACCGAATAGTCCGGCCCCTATAGCACGATACAAGGAAATGCTAACTGAGCACGAACATTTGTCAATGGTAGAGGATTCGAGACTTAACCAGGAGATTTCGTCGATCAATCAGGTACTGCATAAGAAAAAAGGTTGGAAGGATCTGGGTAGAACGCGATCGCAGTCTTCGGGAAGTGCCAAAAAGGAGCAGGGAATAGTCAACCTTGAGACGAAGATAAAGAGAGGTGGCTGAGACGATTAGTTAAGTTTTCTTTTTTCTTTCTCTATTTCATTATTCATTTGTTTTATTCTCTATTTCATTATTTATTTGCTTCATTTTTTATTTTTTCACTCGATTAATTATTTTTGATTTTTTTTTTCTTCTCCTCATTTTAATATGGATCAATTTTTGAGAGATTTTGAGGTGGAAATACATCAATCTAGATATTTGGATCAATTGGGTGATTTAAATAATTACGATGTGGCAAAAAAATTCAAGCTATTTCATAACAATATTAGAAGTATAGAGAAAAATTTTGATGAATTTAAAATACTACTAAGAACATACCCTGAGAACTTTCATGTTATTGTCTTGACAGAAACGTTCACGATATCAGATCTGGATCCTTTTAAAATCAGAGGATACACTTGTTTATACAACAATGGTACTTATAACAGGAATGACGGTGTTATTATATATATTCGAGATGATCTACAGTACAGTCAAAAATAGTATTTATTGGAGGGATAAAAGTTTTAGAATTGGATATAGAACTCTCAGGGAAAACAATCAAAGTAACAGGAATTTATCGTTCACCACAAGTGTGTCACAAAAACTTTAATAGAGATTTATTGGAATACATTGAAAAAACGCAAAAATACAATTACCATGTTGTTGTGGGTGACATGAACATTAACCTATTGTCAAACAGTGAACTTGTTGAAGAGTATAAGAATTTATTCAGTTCTTTCGGATATAGTTCTTACATTAATGAAGTAACCAGACCTTCCAGTAGTAGTTGTTTAGACCATTTCTTTCTTAGACGTCGAAGTCCCACTACAGATAAAAATAATTCTTTCATTCTTCGTTCAGATATAACCGATCACTATACAATAATATTATGTCTGGATATTGAGAAAATACAGATGGAAAAAGCTCACAGATACAAAAGTTATGTTGATTATAGAAAAATGAAAAAATGACCTTAGGAAAATAAATTGGGGAGATATGATTAAGGTAAAAAATGTTAATTCTCTTGCCGAAGCTTTTATTGGTTCAATAGCTCATTATACAGAAGAAAACACAACAAGGATAAAGTTAACATATAGAAAATATGGGAAAAAGGACTGGATTACGCCGGGCCTTCTGAAGGCTATAAATAACAAAAATAACCTATACAAGAATATGATTAAAGACCCATTCAACATGAGGTTGAGGCAGCAATATGCAAAGTACCGAAACGTATTACAAAAGTTGATAAAAGCTGCAAAGAGAAATCACATAAACACATTTGTCACAAGGAATACTTCGAAGATAAAATCTCTCTGGTCTTATGTTGATGATCTCTGTGGAAGATCTAGGCCTGAAACAAAGATAGATTCGGTTAAAACTACTGATGGACAAGTAGTAACATCGAAAGGAGAAATGGTGGAGGAATTCGGTAGATACTTTTGTGAGATAGGAAAGCGACTGGCAGAGAATATAGATGAAGTTTCAGAAAAGGAAGAAGGAGAACGTCATTGCGACAAAACATTTTTTCTGTTTCCCACTGTAAATGAAGTGAGAGAAATGATAGGAGAACTGAAAAACGGTGGAGCTCCGGGAAATGACGGTATCAGGACTGAACTCCTAAAAAATATCCAAGATGAAATAGTAGAACCTATTATGTTGCTGGCCAATCTATGTTTTGAGACTGCTGAATTTCCGAACATTTTCAAGGTGGGCGTCATCAAACCACTGTTCAAATCGGGAGATAAAACCACTTTATCAAATTATAGGCCGATTTGCTTAACAACTAATCTGTCTAAAATAATAGAGAAATTAATAAAAGTTCGAATTGTTAACTTTCTGAACAAGAATAATATTTTATCTGAAAATCAGTATGGTTTGAGGACGGGCAAATCTACAGAGGATGCAATTAAAAAACTTGTGGAGAGAATATACGGATGGATGGATGGATGGAAGCAAGGTGGGTCTGTGCGTATTTATGGACCTTGCGAAGGCCTTCGACACCGTATCGCATGAAAAACTCTTACGAAAACTTTACCTCAATGGCTTTCGGGGTAAAACATACAAACTGATGAAAAACTACTTATCAGATAGGACCCAATTTGTGAAAATAGAGGAGCATTCAAGTGAAGAAAGAACTGTTGAATATGGGGTACCACAGGGTACAGTATTGGGACCTGTTCTATTCAATATATATGTGAACAGCCTGTTGTTAATGGAAAAAAAGGGTACGATTATCAGTTTTGCAGATGACACTGTAATAATGTACGAGAATAGTAATTGGGGAATGCTGAAACTAGAAGCAGAGAGAGATCTTTATAGTATAAAGCAGTGGTTCGGAGAGAATAAACTCACAATAAATTTGCTGAAAACCAAATATTTACCGTTTGCCGCTTACGAATCAGGACTTCCACATATGGGCAACCTAGAAGTTGATAACGGAACATCATTCCCTGAAGCCGAGCACATAAAATATCTAGGCATTACAATTGATCGACACCTGAAGTGGGATAAACATATAGATATTTTAGTGACCAAACTGAGGTTTTTACTCACCAAGTTCAAAATCCTCAGAGAGTACTTAGATCTCACAAGCTTGAATATGATTTACTCAGCACTATGTCAGTCACAAATAAGATATGGTATAATAGGTTGGGGCGGAGCATATAGTTGTCATATGAGGCGGGTTGAAGTAATCCAGAAATGGTTGCTCCGTGTGATCTATGGAAAACCTCTCCTGTTTCCGTCAGATGATTTATTTGCTGTTTCCAAAGTTATGAATCCCCATCAACTATTTGTGCTACAGATATTACTTGGCGTAAGCACACGGATTCAGAAAAGCTGAATATGAATATGAAACGCGTAACAATATGAGTAAATACCTCACACCTAGAGCAGAAAAACGCATAGGCCAGAGAAGCTTCATCTATCTGGCCCCACGTATATATGCCGCAGTGCCTAAAGACCTGAGGAATATAGTTAATCTAAATATGAAGAAAAAAAAACTGAAAAGTTCGGTGATTGAAAAGGGAAGGAGATATTTCAATTCAATGATAAATCCCTAATGATACCATCCTCAAAAGATTTTGAACTTTTTTGTGTTTTCATGTTATATTGCTTTGTGTCCCAAGAATTTATAAATTAATTTGAATACCGGCTACTGTATTATATTTTGTTTAGTTTAAAATCACGTACAGGCTCACGCCTCTGTGATTACTGTTTATACCTGTAACTTCACAGAATAAACCATATTATTATTATTATTATTATTATTATTATTATTATATATATGAATATATATATATATATATATATATATATATATATATATATATATATATATTTATGTATATATATTTATATATATATATATATATATATATATATATATATATATATATATATATATATATATATATATATATCTTATTACCACAATATCAGTAAGAAAGACTGGAGGTCCACACGTCCACAGCTGTAAACCGAAATCTATGGTGATGAAGGACCAATGAAAGTATATAGCCAAAACATGAAAAGACCGTTCAAAAGATAACACAGATGAAACATGAATGCCATGACGCCGAAGAGGACTGAAAATATCCGCTCTGCTGTGAATTGAAACGACTCTCATCTGATACATGATGATCCTTGGAACACCGTAACATCCAAACAAGATTCTAATGCCAATCAGAATTGCATCAACATCTACACAACCATCTCCGCCTGCACCTAACGAGCTGTACACTATGCACTATGCAACACTCCTGCATGTTGGCAGAGAATAGTAGCAGTTCTGTTTCTGCAAATTCAAACAAGAATGGCGAAAGATAAAAAATCGATATGAACAAAATATCCGAAATTAAGCCTTCTAGGTCTTTTTGGAAGGAGTATGCAGCTAGAAACAGGTTTTGAAGTATATTGGCACTTCCAAACCCATAGATTGATTTTGTGTCAGGGTAGTGCTTTTTGACGGTATACACTTTTTTCTTTATCCACCGCCATTTTACTGTAAACATTTCACATTGTGGTTTTTAAGGTTTTGACCACCACCACAGTCACTTCAAATTAGCATTGGGGTTGAAAATTCGTATAAAAAAAGAGCAAGGGGAAAATACGACCTTAATGAGCTCTGCTGCTCGAGAATTCTTATTTTTTTCCTTTGAGAGTTCCCCATGAAAATATTTCAAACTCGATTCTCTTGCAAATAACTTTCAAATAAGAAGAAGTTATTTCAAACAAATTCTTTATTAGAACCAAAAATACACCTACTTAAGGAAACAGTTTCTGCAAAAGCACTTACCGTTTATTGATGAATATGAGTTATTCTTCAAGAAGTAATTTTCGAAAACATCACCTTCGGTACCTATTAGTAATTTTGAATCAACTTCTTTCGATATCACTGACTTATGTTTTATAATAAAAACTCCTGGCTTCTTCTGAATTTCTACAGAGAGCGCATTATTCAATGCCATTATTCGCTTTTTTATATAATATGTGAAATTACAAAAAGATAATTCCTGTGTCATCACCACAAGGTATAAAACATAAAAGCCACTGTAGTCCTTGATATATAAATATTTTTCATGAGTAGTTTGGAAACGTCCGAACCAGTCATATATGTCCAAAGCGAATACAGATATAAATATGGCATATACTGTTATTCCGATCGTCATTGCTACTCGTTTTTCTACTTTGATATGCTCACTTGACTCATTCATCTGTATGTTGATCTAGAAAGATAACGAAAATTCAATGGGAATGCAGCACTTTTCATTCAATAAAATATACAAAATTAAATCATGAAAAATATGCATGTTGACCATTATCAATTTAATATATATATAGTGATAGTTTGAGCGTAAATGTGAATAAAACAAAAGTAATGATTCTTAAAAATAGGTATAACATGACAGATACATATAATCACAACGACATTCTAATAGATAATAAGAAAATTGAACAAGTTAAAGAATTTAAATATTTAGGAGTTGTTATAGATGAAAATTTGACTTTCTCAAATCATGCAAATTATACAGGGCTAGTTTGAAGTATGGAAGCATCTGAATATCTCACAAACGGAAGAAGATAAAAAAAATATTTTAACACGTGTTGCAAGGTTGCCATAGGAGCATATTTTCATGATACAACAAAACTTACAGGGTGGTCCTAAAAAGCGTAGTGACTGCAGAGATTGAATTTTTAAATGGAATACCCTGTATAATATATCATTTTATGAATCCTTTCGACTTCTAGATTAATCTTGTTATCAAGTTCCTTATGCCCAAATTCTATGGTTAGGCAGATATCGACAATTACAAAATAAGCACTTATTCTCACAAAGCTGGCTATGCTTTGCATATAAATATTAATGAACTGTCAAAATTAGTTAACGTCAATCACTTTATAAAATGGCATATCTTAGTGATACGGAACGCATACAAATCCTAATTTTACGAGGCTTTGGCGACATGGAAAGAACGTATGAAGAAGTTTCACGCATATTTAATGAATTGAATCCAGAACACGTTATTAACAGATCAACCGTTTTCAAAACTGTGAAGATGTATAGAGAGACTGGAAATGTTAGAAACTGTCCTAAGCCTGGCAGGCCGAAAACTGCTACAGATGATGAAACAAAACTAAATGTGCTACTCCAAGTTGAGGAAAATCCTCAAACATCTTCAAACCAGTTGGCACTAGACAACAATATCGCTCAAACGTCCGTGTTAAGAATTTTGAAGTCAGAAAAAATTAAACCTTATAAAATTCACTACAGTCAAGAACTTACGGAAGATGACCCAGACCGCAGATTGCAGTTCTGTGAAACAGTTGAAGAAAAAAGGAACGTTGATGTTAATTTTGAAAAAAAAATTGTATTTTCTGATGAGGCAACGTTTTGCCTCATCAGGCTCAACGGAGAAGTAAATAGACATAATTGCCGGATTTGGTCTAGAGGTAATCCGCGTTGGATGAGGGAGAGACACACGCAGTGGCCGCAGAAAATAAATGTCTGGGCGGGGCTTATTAATAATCACATAATCGGACCTTTTTTTGTAGAAGGTAATTTAAATGGTGACAGATATCTGGACTTGTTAAGAAATGATATTGTTCATGCTATGGCAGCCATATTTCTCAATCCTAACAATCCAATGTTACCTTCTGATGACATATGGTATCAACAAGATGGTGCTTCCCCTAATTACACCCAAGCTGTACGTACCTATCTAGATACAGTGTTTCCACAGAGATGGATAGGACGTCGAGGAGCAATAGAATGACCGCCCCGGTCACCAGACTTGACCCCATTAGATTTTTTTTTGTGGGGATACCTTAAAAATAAAGTTTACAAAAATAGACCAGTTGATTTACAAACTCTACAAAATCGTATTTTGGAAGAGATAAATCTGATACCACAAACATATTTACGTGATTCAATTGGACAATTTTGTAAAATACTTGGATACTGTCAAATCGTAAATGGTTTGCACTTTGAACATTTACTATAGAATTTGTTCAGTTATTTTTCTTCATTTCTTTGAATGTTGATTGTTATTATTAGGATTCAAGATGTAATACTAGAATAAACATTCAGAGGCTTACTGGCAACGATTTTCATTATCACTCCGCGTACTTTATATTTCCGTGGCAATCCTGCAACACATGTGAAAAGATTTTTATTTGTTGACTTCCGTGCATAAGATATTTATAGTTACTATTAGTTTCATCAATACATGTAATGCAATAATTAAAGTGCCGATATCTGCCTAACCATAGAATTTGGGCATAGGGAACTTAATAACAAAATTAATCTAGAAGTCGAGAGGATTCATAAAATGATATATTATACAGGGTGTTCCATTTAAAAATTCAATCTCTGCAGTCACTACGCTCTTTAAGCTCACCCTGCAAGTTTTGTTGTATCATGAAAATATGCTCCTACGGCAACCTTGCAACACGTTTTAAAATATTTTTTTTATCTTCTTCCGTTTGTGAGATATTCAGATGTTTCCATACTTTAAACTAACCCTGTATAATTAAAAAAGTTACAAAAAAAATTAATTATATATGTAGAATAGGTAATAATTTAAGTTCTTGGTCTAAACTCTTAATCTTTAAAACAAGTGTACTCCCCAATTTCAACTACTGTTCTACCATTATGTATATGTTTCAAAAGTGTGATATAGAAGTCTTACAGAAAAAGCAAAATTGTGCGTTAAGGCACATATTAGGGTGCAATAGGTACACAAGAATAAGAGACATGTTAGTAGCTACAAATTTATTAAGTGTGAAGCAAAATATTTTGCTAAATACAATGACTGTTGTATATAAGGTAAAAAAAGGTATGTACCCAGAACATATTTTAGAAAAATGTGTGCATTCAACTTTTGCACAAAACAGTCTGTTTCATAAAGGTTTAATAGACTTCAATAATCTTCCAGACTATATAAAGAATTTGAATATTGTTAGTTTTAGAGAAAGGTTAAGAAAATATATTGTGGAAAACCATAGTATTATATAAGCAGAGATGTGGAACTTTTCATTTTCTTTTTTGTTGTAATGTGATAGCAATTTGCTAAATAAAGGATTATTATTATTATTATAGGCAGGCCAGTCAGTTTAGATAATCAATTGACAATAATTCCAAAAGTTTTCAAACTTAATTGTAGGTTCGGGAAAGAGATAAAAACAAACTATGAAATTTTGCAACCTTTTCTGAAGTCCGGAACATTGTTTAAATTCCAATTATAATGAATTTTGCCTTATGCTTGTGAAAAAAATTCCAAAAGTTCTGCAAACTTTGAGTAGTATTAAATATATTATTTCATATAACGTATCAAATTTGCAACCAATTTAAGGGTACGGAACATTTTTTTTATTCAAAATTAACGTTCTTCTTTGATGAACTGACCTAAAAAAATTTTTAAGTTCTGCAAACTTGGCAGATACTTCGGAAAAATATACCGAACAGTTGTATGAATTTGCAACCTTTTACGTTAACCGGAACATGTTTATTTATAATTTTTTTTATTCGTGGCCATTTTTTCAGGCAAGATGGTCTCGGAATAATAACAAAAGTTTCGAAACTTGGTTGCAAATTTAGAGAACATCTATTCTGATGCATTTGCAACCTTTTACGTTAACCGGAACATGTTTATTTATAATTTTTTTTATTCGTGGCCATTTTTTCAGGCAAGATGGTCTCGGAATAATAACAAAAGTTTCGAAACTTGGTTGCAAATTTAGAGAACATCTATTCTGATGCATTTGCAACCTTTTACGTTAACCGGAACATGTTTATTTATAATTTTTTTTATTCGTGGCCATTTTTTTCAGGCAAGATGGTCTCGGAATAATAACAAAAGTTTCCGAAACTTGGTTGCAAATTTAGAGAACATCTATTCTGATGCATTTGCAACCTTTTACGTTAACCGGAACATGTTATTTATAATTTTTTTTTATTCGTGGCCATTTTTTCAGGCAAGATGGTCTCGGAATAATAACAAAAGTTTCGAAAACTTGGTTGCAAATTTAGAGAACATCTATTCTGATGCATTTGCAACCTTTTACGTTAACCGGAACATGTTTATTTATAATTTTTTTTATTCGTGGCCATTTTTTTCAGGCAAGATGGTCTCGGAATAATAACAAAAGTTTCGAAACTTGGTTGCAAATTTAGAGAACATCTATTCTGATGCATTTGCAACCTTTTACGTTAACCGGAACATGTTTATTTATAATTTTTTTATTCGTGGCCATTTTTTCAGGCAAGATGGTCTCGGAATAATAACAAAAGTTTCGAAACTTGGTTGCAAAATTTAGAGAACATCTATTCTGATGCATTTGCAACCTTTTACGTTAACCGGAAAATGTTTATTTATAATTTTTTTTATTCGTGGCCATTTTTTCAGGCAAGATGGTCTCGGAATAATAACAAAAGTTTCGAAACTTGGTTGCAAATTTAGAGAACATCTATTCTGATGCATTTGCAACCTTTCACGTTAACCGGAACATGTTTATTTATAATTTTTTTTATTCGTGGCCATTTTTTCAGGCAAGATGGTCTCGGAATAATAACAAAAGTTTCGAAACTTGGTTGCAAATTTAGAGAACATCTATTCTGATGCATTTGCAACCTTTTACGTTAACCGGAACATGTTTATTTATAATTTTTTTTATTCGTGGCCATTTTTTCAGGCAAGATGGTCTCGGAATAATAACAAAAGTTTCGAAACTTGGTTGCAAATTTAGAGAACATCTATTCTGATGCATTTGCAACCTTTTACGTTAACCGGAACATGTTTATTTATAATTTTTTTTATTCGTGGCCATTTTTTCAGGCAAGATGGTCTCGGAATAATAACAAAAGTTTCGAAACTTGGTTGCAAATTTAGAGAACATCTATTCTGATGCATTTGCAACCTTTTACGTTAACCGGAACATGTTTATTTATAATTTTTTTTATTCGTGGCCATTTTTTCAGGCAAGATGGTCTCGGAATAATAACAAAAGTTTCGAAACTTGGTTGCAAATTTAGAGAACATCTATTCTGATGCATTTGCAACCTTTCACGTTAACCGGAACATGTTTATTTATAATTTTTTTATTCGTGGCCATTTTTTCAGGCAAGATGGTCTCGGAATAATAACAAAAGTTTCGAAACTTGGTTGCAAATTTAGAGAACATCTATTCTGATGCATTTGCAACCTTTTACGTTAACCGGAACATGTTTATTTATAATTTTTTTTATTCGTGGTCATTTTTTCAGGCAAGATGGTCTCGGAATAATAACAAAAGTTTCGAAACTTGGTTGCAAATTTAGAGAACATCTATTCTGATGCATTTGCAACCTTTTACGTTAACCGGAACATGTTTATTTATAATTTTTTTTATTCGTGGCCATTTTTTCAGGCAAGATGGTCTCGGAATAATAACAAAAGTTTCGAAACTTGGTTGCAAATTTAGAGAACATCTATTCTGATGCATTTGCAAATTTGCAACCTTGTACGCGGTCCGGAACTTTATGCAATTTGCAAAAATATTATTTTTGGATTCTTATATTTTTGCAAATTGCATAATGTTCCCGACCGCGTACAAGGTTGCAAATTTGCAAATGCATCAGAACAGATGTTTTTTGAATTTGCAACCAAGTTTCAAAACTTTTGTAATCATTTCGAGATCATCTTGCTCGAAAAAATTACCACGAATCAAAAAAATTATGGATAAACATGTTCCGGTCAACGTAAAAGGTTGTTCTGTATATTTTTCCGAAGTATCTGTCAAGAACTTTTGTAATTTTTTTTGGTCTGTTTAACAAAGAAAAACGTTAATTTTGAATAAAAAATGTTCCGTACCCTTGAATTGGTTGCAAATTTGATACGCGATATGAAATAATATATTTTGTCCACGACTGTACTATAAATCATTCATTATACGTGTGCTTCCTGAAGTATAATTATACCTATTATTCACTACTATTGAATAATGGTTTATTATACACTGCATGACGTCACACTCAAAACGTATGTCCAAACTTGAGACTATCATTCACAGTGTTAGGATAGTATTGTTATTAGATTTTTAGGTTTTATGTAACTAAGATAATTTTTAGGCAAATTATTAAACTAATAATTAATATAATGCCCAACTTATTGAATATTTATTCTAATGAATTATCTATTTCATTTTTATCAGAGTGAAAGAAAGGAATTGAATCGATGTCAAGTGAAATAGTTGACGTTTACGTGAATATGCAGTTTTCAGTGAACACAGAAAATGTTATGTCAACGCTTTTGATAACTATTTTTATTGTTGAAAATGCAGATTATTACTAATTTTTCTGAGGAAGTCGTGGACAAAGTATAGTATTCTACTCGCACAAAATTACAATTTTTCACTCGGGTGAATTGCGACACTCGCTTGCAGCTCGTGTCGCAAACTTCACCCTCGTGAAAAATAGCAATCATTTTGTGCTCGTTGAATAATATACTATTTTCTTCAAGCGTATAATAATATCTATATTATTTTCGACAACACAGATCGTAGAAATAACCTATTCTTTTACTAGTAAAATAATGAACGCTCATTATTGTACTAGTAATAAAATAATGAGAAATGATAGCAACGTCTATGGGCGTTGTATCCAAGTAGGTATGAACTGTCATTTAATTTTTATTTAATTTGATGTTTGTCAGTATTTGTCAAGAAAATTTAAAAGTTCGACACTATGGGCACAATATTCTATTTACGCTTGAAGAAAAAATAGTATATGTCACTCGGAGAAGACCGTTTATATGTTTTGCCCAGTTTGCACAGCCTCGGCTAACGCCTCGGCAGTGCAAGAATCTGGGCTCAACAATAATGATAGCCTTCTACTCCTAGTAACATAATGTACGGTTGCGGGCATAAAATTTTGGCCACCCAAATTTCTGTCAATCACAAAAAATGAGGCGTATGGCATGCTCTATTGTCATTATGGCGTTTACAATTTGAAATTAAAATTTAATTTCTGTCAAATAGACTTTTGAAATTTT
The DNA here is from genome assembly GCA_030704885.1 of Cynegetis impunctata. Taxonomy (NCBI): domain Eukaryota; kingdom Metazoa; phylum Arthropoda; class Insecta; order Coleoptera; family Coccinellidae; genus Cynegetis; species Cynegetis impunctata. The sequence goes on from JARQZK010000732.1 coordinate 610,455, forward strand.
AAATATTATTTCTGTGAAATCTTAAATAAATGTCGAATATTAATACATCATGAAAATGGAATGTCCAATAGACGCATTTCCAAACTGCTACAAATTCCTAGAACCACCGTCAACTGGATAGTTGGGAAATGGAGGGAAGAAAATATAGTGGAACGAAGACCGGGGTCTGGGCGACGTCGAATCTCCACTTTGGCAGAAGATGAAGCCCTAGTAAATGTAGTGCGAAATCAGCCTTTCAGCACTGCTGTTGAGGCCGTCTACAATTCAAATTTTGGACGGTATGGACAGCACGCCGACGCTTAAGATCAAGTGGATTGAAAAATCACAGCCTTATCATAGGTAAAGAAGGGTTGGATTTGCACTAGAGCATCTCGCCGACGATGAGGCTTTCTGGAGCAGAGTAATTTTTCCGATGAAAAAGTGTTCCAGTCGTCGCGCAATGGTCGGTTGAGAGTATACAGACCACCGAACACTCGTTATGATGATCAATACGTCCAAACTACAGACCAAAGCGGCCGTTTTTCTGTAAACATGTGGGCATGGATTTCGGCGGTTAGTGCTGGGGTAATGGTCTATGTGCCAGATCGGCTCAACAGTAACGTTTATATTAGGATTCTCGAAGAAGTGATGCTCCCGTCAGTGACACCATTTTTCCCGAACGGCAATTTCATTTTTCAGCAGGACAACTGTGCTATCCACACCGCACGCAGGGTGACGGCTCGTTTCGAGAATCATAATATAAACGTCACGAAGGGCCAAGTCGAAGTCTCTGATCTTAATCCGGTTGAGAATATGTGAGGTCTGTTAGTGCGAAATTTACAACATCGTAACGTAATATTTCATAATAGAGAAGAACTTCTGACTGCGATCGACGAAGCATGGCAATCATTACCCCAGGACTGCCATCGTAAATTATGCCTATCAATGCGCGGTAGATTAACCAAGGTAATTAGTTCAAATGGAGCAATGACAAAGTATTAGCATTTTAATGTCAATTATTATTTATTTTATATTTTAATATCCCTGTTATTAATTTGTTTATATACCTATTAATAAATATAATTTTTCTGTTTCTGTTTGCATTATATTGTAGCCTAATATCTTCTAGTTCTATTGCACTGTTGAATTTTTTCACAAACCAACTACATTTCTCATGGAATTTTTAAAAGACTGAAATTACAATCCAGGTTACTGTCAAAGTGACAATAAATATGACAAAAGTTTAAAGTAAGGTTACAATATCCTTAAGCCAGATTCACATCTTACATTAATTAAATGTCTAGAAGTGGCCAAAATTTTATGCTCGCAATTGTACTATAATACTACTCCAAGTTTGCAAAACTTTTGGAATTTTATTCACAAGCATAAGGCAAAATTCAATATTATTGCAATTTTAACAATGTTCCGGACTTCAGAAAAGATTGCAAAATGAGACTTGTTCCTTTCTTTATGTAGTATTCACTTGACCAAAGTTCAAAAACTTTTGGAATTATTGTTAAATTTTCGATTTTCAATCTCTAATCTGACTGGCCTAATACTAGGTACATAAAGTGAACAAGGACAATTCTTCAAAAATTAAAAAAAAATTATCAAACAACTTTCCGAGGAAGCTGGTTATATGTATTCCTCGACGTGAATTCTATTTTCACAATCCAACAGTGAATTATAGAAATCGTCAAAATCTTTGAGTCATGGTGACTTGACGATTGTGAATGTAGAATTCACGTCGAACACATATAACCAACTCCCTCGGAAAATTGTTTGATAATTTTTTTTTAAATCATGAAAGAATTTTCCTTGTTCACTTTATGTAGTATATTAAATTGATCATGGCCAACTTGTATATTTTTCATGATTTGACCATTCATTGAAAATTTTTTCACAACTTTCGAAGAGAGCTGGGTATACCTATGTATTCCGAAAAAAAGAGGTAAGTTCTAAAATTTACCTAAACGGTAAATGTTAGAAATGCTTAGATGATAATCACACTTGATGGAAAATAATAGACAGCTGTTTCGCCCCTCAGTATTATCCATTCATCTACCGAATGTGGTAACCAACCCAACATTTCTAACATTCACCGTCTAAGGTAGGTGGGAATATCTCGATTCGTGAATTAGTATAACCAGCTCTAACTAGGAAGGTTATTCGATTGATTTTGAATGAATATCTTAGTTTTCACCTCAAAAAAGTCACGAGCGTGCCTCGTTTAGCATGAAGAAATGGTGTGTATTTATTTATACATACATTATATATATATATATATATATATATATATATATATATATATATATATATATATATATAAGTAAGAATTATTCGTGTTAAACGGAAAACACGCCCGTGGTTATAAAATTAAGTGAACTAGGACATTTATTTGAAACTAATCAAACAAACCTCCTAGCGGAGCTGGTTATAAGAGTTCACGAAGCATCGAAATATCAACAAACTACCCTAGACGGTAATTGTTCAAAATGTTAATTTGATTATCACAACCGATGGAAACTGATAGACAGACTGTTTCGCCCTTATCGGGGCTCATCAGTATCATCCATCCACCGGGAGTGATAACCAAACCAACATTTCAAACGGTCATACATATTTCTTCTAGCAACTCCATGACATATAAATATGACACAGCGCCACCAGTCGGAAACAATTGAACCACGTCTTTCAGAACAGAAGAAAACATTTCGGCCACGAGAACAAATACGCCCGGAACACCCGAAGGTGGCTACCATATTCGCTAAGCAAGAGTAAAGCTGACACATCAATTCGATGTGATTCAACATTTCGATAAGGGCGAAACAGTCTGTCTATCAATTTCCATCGGTTGTGATAATCAAATTAACATTTCGAACAATTATCGTCTAGGGTAGTTTGTTGATATTTCGATGCTTCGTGAACTCTTATAACCAGCTCCGCTAGGAGGTTTGTTTGATTAGTTTCAAATAAATGTCCTAGTTCACTTAATTTTATAACCACGGGCGTGTTTTCCGTTTAACACGAATAATTCTTACTTATATTCATTTGCCATTGCGATAAAATTCGGGGCGATTGCTGCCTGCGGTGTGTAATGTTGAATCACATCGAATTGATGTGTCAGCTTTACTCTTGCTTAGCGAATATGGTAGCCACCTTCGGGTGTTCCGGGCGTATTTGTTCTCGTGGCCGAAATGTTTTCTTCTGTTCTGAAAGACGTGGTTCAATTGTTTCCGACTGGTGGCGCTGTGTCATATTTATATGTCATGGAGTTGCTAGAAGAAATATGTATGACCGTTTGAAATGTTGGTTTGGTTATCACTCCCGGTGGATGGATGATACTGATGAGCCCCGATAAGGGCGAAACAGTCTGTCTATCAATTTCCATCGGTTGTGATAATCAAATTAACATTTCGAACAATTACCGTCTAGGGTAGTTTGTTGATATTTCGATGCTTCGTGAACTCTTATAACCAGCTCCGCTAGGAGGTTTGTTTGATTAGTTTCAAATAAATGTCCTAGTTCACTTAATTTTATATATATATAATATATATATATATATATATATATATATATATATATATATATATATATATATATAATATTTATATATATATATATATATATATATATATATATATATATATAATTATTTATTTGAATTGTTGTTGCCTGTGAACTATTTCTAACTTTTTGATAATTATTAGCAATAACAGGCTTGGTGAATCTCAAAAACTCGATTTTATTAAAAAGTTTTTGATGAAATCGAGTTTTTTGAGATTCACCAAGCCTGTTATTGCTAATAATTTATATATATATATATATATATATATATATATATATATATATATATATATATATATATATATATATATAAATATAATTTATCAATACATACCTCATTCAAACAACGTAAAATGTTCAATAGTTGTCTAACTTTGTATGAGCTCATAAATATTCCAAAAAGAACACTCCAAACAATGATTCCTATGTCAGATATGACTATGAGTTTTTGAGTTTCTCTTTTCATCCGTATTAAATCACCGGTGACGTCACTAACAAGACCATATATGGCCAAGCTACCTGTAAATAGTTGCTGTTGGTGAGAAATCATACCTGTAATATACGTATATATATATATATATATATATATATATATATATTATATATATATTATATATATATGTATATATATATATATTTATGTATATATATATATATATATATATATATATATGTATATATATATATATATATAAGCAGTCGTTGATACATGTTTCGGACTCTTCGGGTCTCATCAGAATGGCATAGCCATGTGTGGGATGGAAAACTTGAAAATGGAAACAACAACAAAAATCGAAAACTGCAGAAGACAATTGGTCAAGCTTTGCCACGGAGGTCGTTAATGCAATGCACGAGACATAGGACCGAGGAAGGTAACTACAAATGGGTTAATTTAGTGCCGATAAATAGTACATAAAGAAAGCAAAATTATTTGCCTAGTTCGCATATATGTAAGCAACCATTTACACGAATTTGGGCTCTTTGGTCTTCATCAGAACGGCGGAGAAAGGAAATTACAAAATGGTAAATTTTGTAAGGGCAAATTTAGAATAAAAAGAGAACAATTACCGTTCTAGCCCGCATATTAAGAAACAGCTGTTCATACGTGTTTCGTATGTGATTGGTCCTCATCTTCTGCAGCAAGGAATTCCGTTTGTTATTGTTATTTGCATTTCTATTCCATACTCGGCTACGCCTTCCCTATGAGGACCAAAGAGATGGAAACTGATGTCAATGGCTGCTAGATCGATAAATTTTCAAAAAGAAAAAAGAAAAAAAATTATATATATATATATATATATATATATATATATATATATATATATATATATATGTATATATATATATATATATATATATATATCAAGATATATAAATATATATGGTTTGTTCGACAAAAAAATACTTTACTTGGAAAAAATTGAGAAAAACTAATAATGAGAACATATATAATATATATATATATAAGTAAATTAATAAATATTCGTTAAACAGGGCGAATATTATTACAACAAAGTTGACCTTATGTTAGGTATATATTTCATTAATCTTTGGATCCATTTCATGGAGTGAGTAAGGTAGAATAACTTCTTCATGAAATTAATCGTAAATGATAAAAGCGACACCATAGAAGCCTTAGTATGTTTTGTGAAAATTACGAATTCTAAATCAACTTGTTTGTGGAAAGAATAATTGTTCTTTCTAAATACAAATATTCATAAATTAATTTTGTACAGACAAACAACATTAATGTTCGAAAGAAATATCAACTCTTTTTTCGAACAAAGCTTCTGAAAATATTTTTTTTGCGAAATGAAAAACTTACTGAAAATAAATGCCACAACGAAACTATAAATTGTGAACATAATAGATCTTTCAATAATATAGTGTTTTTTCACCATCGTATAAGATAATGGAGCTAATCCAAAGAATCTCATGAAAAAAATTGTTGGTTTAAGGTAATTAAAAACTGACTTTGATACGGTAATTTTCTCAAGTTTCTTCATTTCAAACACTATAAAATACTCTTACAATATCACGATACAGTATGAAAGTGTTTGTTGAAATAATAACGATTTGATGAAAACAATCACGCTATAATGTAAAACAAACTTGAATATTCAGTGAATGGAAAAAACAATGATTGTAAACAACAATATGTGAATTATTGAATATAGGTTTACGATATGTGATTTATTGGATAGTTAAATAAATAATATTTTTCCTGATATTTTCATGTCAGTATTGAATCTATTTCCACCAAAATAATCAACACGATATTTTTAAACTTTCTCCTTAGTTTTTAGACAAAAGTTATACAGCTTCATGTATACTTCTTGTTTTCAGAATTATTTATATATATATATATAATAATATGTATATATATATAAATATATATATATACATATATATGTGTATATATACCTATATACATATATATATAAATAAATATATAATATAAAAATAAATATATAAATATATATATTATATATATATATATATATATATATATATATATATATATATATATATATATATATATATATATATATATATATAATATACATAATATGTATATTATGTATATATATATAATATATATATATATATATATATTTATATATATATATATATATAAGTATATATATATATATATATATATATATATACTATACATATATATGTGTGATATATACCTATATACATATATATATATAATATATATATATATATATATATATATATATATATATAAAATATATATATATATATATATATATATATATATATATATGTGTATATATACCTATATACATATATATATATATATATATATATATACTAGATGTCCCAATAATAACATGCCATAGTGACACTGGAGGTATATTGGCTTCAGGACCTTCAGTTCAATCAGATAACATCAACATGACTTCAGTAAAAGTTTCCTCGTTTTCGAGATACTGCCACTTTTATATTTTTTGTTTAAGTCTCTACTTCTTGGTCCTTTTTTAGCCTGTTTTGGCTATAAGTAATTTCTAGCTTATGGTTTTTTTCCTGTGCTATCATTAATAGTTAGTTGAGATAATCGATTAATTAATTCATTAAAAACTAGCATGCTAGGATCAATGCGAAAACCTTAACTAAAGTTGGACTAATTACTGTAAAAAAATAATATACCGGACTGAATCAGTAGATAATTTTAAAAACTAGCGTTTTAGTGCTCTTTCGAGAACGACAAACTCCAATTGTTGTCAATAAAGTCGTGCTACTTGCGAAATACTACAAATTAAAAATAATAATTAATAAAAGCTGCAGGCGTCTTTTGTCGTGAAATTAGAACTTGGTAAATGTTGTAGAAAATGTCTAAAACTGCTATTCGTTACCCCTTTTTATTCATTGTTGTAGATATATATATATATATATTGATTTTCAGGTTCTCGCGGAGATAATCTGGTTGTCTGGTTTCCCGGGTTTGTATCCGCGTATGGGCTTCGTCTTCGTTGAAGTCTGCTCGACGTTTCGGCAAAATCACATTTGCCATCTTCAGGTAGCTCTTCTTGGTCGTAATGAATACACTGAACTGAGTGGAAGTGTTATTTGCGTCCTTATATATCCCTCTCCTTCGTTGCGCTTCGTTGTGATTGGTTGTTCTCGGCGGCTGCGGCTTCGCGTGATTGGTCCTGTTGGTTCTGACTGCTGCTCCTCCTCGTGATTGGCTGCTTGATTGGAACGTGTACGATGTGTTGCATGAGTTCTTAATGCTGGTTTCCAAATAGCCGAGATTCGCTGCGCGTCCATTCGGGTGTTCAAACAACTTCTTGCTTTCTCTATCTCGATCGCCTCTCTGGTGATTCTGGTGTGTAGGCGCTGGCAGTTGGAAATCATTCTGGTGTTGGAGAAGTCGATTTTATGTCCTGTATCAAGTATATGTGATGTAAGGGACGACGTAAGATCTCGTTGCTGTACTGCATTTTGATGTTCGGCCCTTCTCACACTGATTCGTCGGTTAGTTTGACCAATGTATGTGCCGTCACAATTATTGCATGGTATCTCGTAAAATCCCTGTCCTTCTAATAAAATTTCATCCTTTGGATTCCTCAAAAGTTGGCCAATCTTCTTGTGCGTCGTGAATATAGTATTGATGTTGTTCTGGCGCAATAATCGTCCTATTCGGTCGATGGTTCCTTTGATGTATGGTAGGAGAACTCTGCTGACTGCGGGATCCCCATCAGATATAGTCTTAGTTTTATTTTCTTGTTTGGCTCTTCTGATGATTTTCCTTGAATAACCATTGGCTTTCAATGCTCCCTCGATGGTGGCCATTTCACTTTTCTTGTGATCCGAATCAGAAATGGTTCTGGAACGACAAATGAGTGTTTTTGCTGTTGAAAACAGTTGTCCTGGGTGATGGTGTGAGTCAGCCTGAAGGTATCTATTGCTATGGGTTTTCACACCGGTGTTGGCAAGTTTTCCGTTAGGTTTCTTCATTATCAGACATGCAAGAAGGCAAGGCTGGTTATTTTCTTTCGTATTTTCCCATGTGAACTGAATACGTTCGTGTTGATTGTTGAGGAACTTGCCTGTATTAGTTTTTCTTCTCCATGGCGGCAAAGTGACGAAAGTATCGTCGACATATCGTAGCAAAGGCTTGGTTTTCTCAGGGATGTATATCAGCGTCTTGGTTTCGAACAATGTCATGAGATATTGGCGAAAGGTGGTGAAACTCCGCGATTCCCATTGGTGCTCCTTCGAGTTGTTTGTATTTTCTTGACCTTCCGAATGGTAAAATAGGTGTCTAGAGACAATGCCTGAGGAGTTCAATGATGTGTGGCTCTAGCTTCTTTTCCTGTTCCAAATTTTCTATGCCTTCTTCCACTTGGAATTGGGTGAATAATGACACTAACGTCGAAACTCACCAGAAGATCGTTTGGTTCCACTTCTACTTCTTGGATAATCTATAGGAAATGCTGCGAATTCTTCACATAAGATACAGCTTTATATATATATATATATATATATATATATATATAGGAACTCCTCTTGAAAAAAACACACGTTTAATAGGCGTGTATAATTTGATAAATAATTTTGAAATGTTCCTCTAGTGGCTCGCTACCCACCCCATTCCTAATTTTGTTTCTTGAGCAAATCATTCTTATGTATATATATATATATATATATATATATATATTATATATATATGTATATATATATATTAAATATATATATAAATATATTAAATATAAATATATATATAATATATATATATATATATATATATATATATATATATGTATATCCAATTAATGATGTATATGTATGTGAAAATTGAGTGGTATTGAAAATTCGTTATAGCGATGTTGCAAATCAGACAAAACAAGTATGTTGAGTACAATCTATATTTTCTTTAACTAATGAAATTTAATTTCAGCCAGTTGCGGCAAATCAAAATTATATTTCATTAAAAAATTAAATTTCTAGTCAAATGCAATAATCTATGCGTAGGTGTGAAAATTGTAATTCTTGAATCTTTTCATTGCTAGTAGTAATTATTAGCTTCCATTACTTTTGACATTTGCACAGGTGATGATTCTGCGAAAATTACGTTTTAGTGTAGCAGATTAAGTATCTGCTAGAATAACTTGTGTTTCTTAAAATAAGGAGAAAAAAATTAAAAATGATCATATCATATATTTCGATATTTTTATTACATATCACTAATTTGTTTGCTGTACCTACGAATAGATGTACCATAATTATAATTGCGGAAGTTTTCAGCGATTCCTTGTCGAAAATAAAAAAAGACCTGCCTGAAAAGTTTCACGCTTCCAAAAACGAGTAAAAACAAATTGCTGAACTTTTAAAAAAATTATATTTTGTGCGCGTGTTCTATCAATAAAAGTCTATCTATGAAAGTTTTTTGATTTTGTAGATCTTTAGAAGAGGTGAAAAATGCAACCCCTATTCCATTTTTCACTAAAACTTTTAACAAAATTAAATTTCTTGATTTGAAACAACTATTGAAAAGAATGAATAAGTGCTAAACTTTTTCAACTCTGTATTTTTACGTAGAAGTAATATTTTCCTAATAAAAAAATAAAATACAACATCGTCCATGAACGGATCTTCTGCATATGGAATCAAACAAATCTAGTAGGTGGCTGTCAAGTCCCTTGAATTTTTTTGTGATACTAAGTTGAAAGTTCAGTTTCTTGTGTAGTACTTATGTGGTACTTAGTCAAAAGTTCAGTTACGTCTTTTGAATCTTCTTGATGAATAATTATACTAACGTTCATTTTTAGAAACGTATATATATATATATATATATATATATATATATATATATATATATATATATATATAGATATATATATATATATATAAGTGTGTGTTTGTATAGAGCAATTATTCACTCAGTTGTAACATAATAACTAGGTAAGTTGTAACTGCTTTACTGATCTGAAACAAAAAATATATTAGTTTGAAATTCGTAATATGGGGTGAGCCATCTGATGGTTCTATTTCAATTGCTATCAAAGCTATACCGCTGGGTATTTTCAAATGATAGTTGCCTCATTTGAGAAAGTACACATTCTGATTATTTATGGAAAACGATTTCAGCTAAATAGTCGACGCAGCTAGCTTTCAACTTGAAGAAGGTTAGAGCATATCAATAACTGGAGTAAACTTGACATGCTGAATGCTTGTTTTTGTGACAGCAATAACACGATTTCGACTTGGACGAGTTTTGCTTCCAGCAGGATGGAGAAAAATTCCACCTAAGCCTATGTATCGACCTTTTGAGTACTGAGTTTGGTAACCGTTTATTCAGTCTTTTTGGAGAAATTAATTAACCATTACGCAGCTGGGATTTGTCGCCGTTGGATTTGTTGTTGTGAGGATTTGTTAAGGACCGTTATTACTTACCTCAACGATCAACAGTTGACGCATTGAAGGAAAACATTCGTCAGATAGAACCATAACCAATCGAATATGTAGGTAATACAAAATTGGGTGAGATAAGGGACTAGCGGTCATTTGACTGACATTTTGAAGATTTCCTTAGATAATATTAAAATGTGATTTCTTAAATAAATCAACTTTTATTTTATTTATTATATTCCATTATAGGTCTAATAGCAATTCCAAAAAAAATCATCAGTTGGCCCACCCTTCACTTAGTTCACTTACACAAGCTAACATTGATCTTTCAATACTGATTATACCACATGGAGTAAAGTGAATCATACATAAATGACCCTGCGTAGCAAAAATTTCAAGCTGCAAATAAAAATTAGATTTATAGATACAATTTAACTGAAATTAACTGAGAAAAACATAACTTAAATTTACCACGTTTATTATCACAAAAATACTTCGGAAAATATAAAACTGTTATTGCAATTTCGGTCACTAGACCATCATCGGGCAGATTGAGTTAAGAACTGAATACATTACGATTGGGAAAGAATTATTGCAGGTACCTAAATAGATAAGAGCAACATATTTCAAGAAGAGCTAATGGAAGTGGGTTTCCCAAATTGGTACAAAAAATGTTCTTAGAAAAATCATTAATGTTTGAATACCGTAGAACGGGGCTAATGTAGACTTTTTTTTCATTATTTTTAATATTGCAGAAAGAGTAATTAAAAATAAACTATTTTGATATGCTTTTTGGATAGGTTTATATACGACCAAATATTATTCTATGATAAATAGGTCCCCATTCTTACAGGGTGCTGAAAAAAAAATGTTTTAGGCCCGTCTAAAATAGCCTCGTGGGTCGGGGATATTTTAGAATCGGTAAGAATAACGCATTAATTATAGTTACCTCGTATATGGGGTTAAATTGGAAAACATACATTTTCAAATCAAGAATAATAAAAGGTATATAGCATTGATAATTTAAAGAATGGGGTGATTATAGAAGACCGGGGATATTTTGGAATGATTATAAAAACGTCATCCAGAATAGCCCCGATCTTCAAAAAGGACCATGAAAAATTTTGGGGTAGCATAATGTTTATAACTTTTTTGCACAATGATACTAACATCAACACCATTTTTTATATAAAACTTAACTGCTATAACTCTCACCCACGACGCACTAGCACTGAAAGTTTGACAGGCTCAAATATTGGTTGATTTTCCGCCTCACTTTCAATGTCTAACAGACCATTACCACGCTTACCAATACTGAAATCATCTAAAGTCTGAATAAGTAAGGTTATGTACTATACTATTACAGTGTAATTAACGCGGAATTGTGTTGTACCTAAACAGGATTGCCAGATGAAGTTACAGGTTATGAATTCTAAAATATCCCCGCATTTCCAATTTAGCCCCGTTCTACGGTACACTAAATGTAGGAGAATAGTGCACGAACTAATACACACCATACGTAATAGGGAGGAGTGGACAAATGTGATCGCAAACATCTATTAATGGACATGCAGCAGAAGAAGAAGAAGGATAATAGTGACCAAATGAATCTGGTCGTTCTGCAAGATATCGCTTTTTGCATTATGATTGAGTTTGAAAATTTCCAATGATTTTATGTAAGTTTGTTTGGTCTCTTCCGGTAATCAGTGCATAGTTTGGCAGTAATCTGATATTTGTGGAAACGGTTAGTGGTTTTCACATTTAACGTTGAATTCGTTTTATTTTTCAAAAAAGATTGTTGGTGTTCTTTAAATCTTGTCTTGAACGATCTACCAGTCTGGCCTGTATAAACTCCTTTACATACATGACAAATCAACTTGGAAACTCCTAAACTTTCAAATTTTGAAGTGATATCTTTGGTATTGAATAAAAATCCTGAGAGTTTTGTTTTAGGTTTGAAAGCAATTTTAGAATTACATTTAGGTATGACTTTAGTAACTTTTTCTGTTAGAGGACCAAAATATGTTAGAGATGTGAATTTTTCCGATTCCAGAACATTTTATTGTAGCAATTTGAGAAACTCAGTTCGATTAGCCCTTCTTGAAATATGTTTTTCTTGTCTATTTAGGTACCTGCAATAATTCTTCCCCACCCGTAAGCGTCAAATCTATAATTATGTATTTAGTCCTTAACTCAATTTTCCAGATGATGGTCTTGTGATCGAAATTGCAATGGCGGTTTTATATTTTTCAAAGTATTGTTGTGATAATAGACGTAGTAAATTCAAGTTTTATTTTTGTTCATCATGTTGAATTATCAAGTAGTAACGACAGATTCCATCAACTAAGGAGTAATTTATCAAACAGCTACGTAAAATATATTATATCAGATACGAAACTAAATTGAATATAGAAATACAATGCAGTTAATTATAAGCTCATTTTGTATTCAGTAGGATATTATGAAAGGAAAATTTGTGTTACTTAAACTGAAAACTCTCAGTAATAGATGTTGTATTTATAACTATGCCCAGTTTTCCATTGTCTCCCCACATAATAAGAAAATTAGGGAGCCAAATACTCATATCTTTCATAACTGAGATTGAATTCTCGCACATCAATTGGTGAAACATCATAAAGAATAAAGTATACACTTTAAAATAAAAACACTTGGCTTATCTTTCACAATATAAAAAATATTTAGATACTGTATTTAGCAGTAACGAAAAGTCGACATGTTTCGAGTTATGAACTCATTATCAAGACTGACTACAGGAGAGTATTACATCCTAATTTATAAAACAGACAAAAGCAAAGGTGATACCTGAAAATCAATTTGTTCATTTACAAGGGGTTATTTTTTTTTTTTTTTTTAACTCGAGGGACCTACAGTTTAACGCCGGTTCCGAACGGCCAATGGGCTTGTAATCTGAGTACATTACCCAACATTTTTAATTATTATTAACCACTGAAAACCGGACATATACAACACCCAAGAGCAAGGTGGGAATCGAACCCACAATCCTCGGTATACAAACGGCAGAAGGCAGTTCACCTTACCGCTGGGCTACCGAGGCCTCTCAAGGGGTTATTGACTATTATGGACGGAACTTATTTCGATAATTTCAAGAAGGTCAAGGCGTTTACCCTTGTTACCTGAATGTAACAATTTGGTTTTGTTGAAATCCAGGAAGTGATTGAATTTTATACAATGTTCAGAGAAGCCAGTGGTATTTTTGTTTTGTAAAATTGACTTTTTATGTTCTTCAACACGAATATTTATATTCCTTCCTGTCTGTCCAATATAGAAAGCAGGACATTCGTCGCAAAATATTTTGTAAACACCAATGTTTTCTCCAATGTTAGATTTTTCTTTATTATTGACCAAGAATGACTTCAAGTTTCTTTTATTTGTACAAATTGTTTTAAAGTTATTTTTCGATAGTCTGTTACAAAATTTGCTACTCATATTAACTCATATCTTTCAGCTAAAATTTCATTTTTCTTTCTTTTATGTATCTTTCTTGATTTTACTTCGAAAAAAGTGAAAACCTAAGCATGATACTTATGAAGTTAGTTATGAATTAGTATAATATAGAGAACGTTTTTTTGCCAAACAAAATGCCTCGTCCGTACAGAAACAAATACACAAAAAATTTGTCATAAGGTTTCAAATAATATGGTGTTCATGTATATATCATCTTCTTCATGATTTTGCTCCAAAAATTGTTAGACGTCGGTTTGTCTTACTTTTTTCTTGGAGAAAGTAATGTACAAGGATTCATTTGTCAACAACGAACCAAATCTTTTTTTTTTGGGACTCGAACCCACATCTTCGGCTTACAAACGTTGCACCTTACCGCTGGTCTACCGAGGCCTCTGAACTAAATATTATTTTCTTGATAGACCTTATCGCTCTATAGAGAACTACTGTTCTGAGCATTGATTGATCGATATGACCAAATTGAATAACACAGGCATCAGCTTCGATTGAGGAGGATTTAACACTCTCGGTTCTATTGTAAAGATTGTATATATTTCGTATAGAAATGTGGTGTGATTTTTAGTTATAAGTATTACATTGATTAGTTTGTACATTTTTTGATTGATGTGTGTTTCCTATATTTTTCGCTTTGTCAATAAAGTGTATAGGAGACACACGAATTGCGGTCAAAATTTGAAGCAGGTAGAAGGCTACTTAGCAGGGGCGGCTAGTCAAAGGAGGCTAAGGAGGCTAAGCCTCCTCAATAATATTCCGTGTATCACTAATATATTATATTGAATATTCAGCATTCAGCATATTCATATTAATCAAAATCATATAATTTCATGCACCTACCTTCCTTTCAACCTACATTATATAATATAATTTATTAATTAAGATAGAAGGTATTTACATTTACTGCATTTCATTCATTTCAAGATTTGTGGCAACGCTGCGGAGGCTTAGAAAGGTATATTCTCAACGTTCATTATGCCTGCCACAGAAAAGCAAACAACGGTGCAAATACTCCGAATGAATACTTCATTGCAATAGAAAAGCAAAACACATGTAAATGGCAACACGGATAGGAACCCAGTCTCATACAATGTCGACCAATCACAACTATTGAATTTCGCGTGACATCGAGTGAATTCGTTGGAAAGCATTAATTGAATCGTAGTGTGATCGTAGTTACTAATGGCAGCGTGTTTACTTATATTGCTCGCGTATTGTTTTAAAATGAGTTTGGTTACTCAAGTTAATTTCAAAAATTTCAATGGTGACTTAGTGGAATATTTGTTATCCCATGAATTTAGTGCACTAAGTTATGAGGATAAAGTTTCGATGAAAACATTGCGACCTATCCCTGAATTAAACAATTTGGTGCAGCGTAACAGAAAACAAAACCGCGGTTTTAATACAAGGAATTATGAGAGATAAATTATTTTGTTGGCAGTGTTTACTTTTTACTAGTGAAAATGTCTCTGTTTGGGGCCGCTTAGGATTTGAGGATTTAATTCTATACCTAGTTGAAAGTGAGGAATTTTTCACCGATAAAGTAACTTTAAATACAGCACGCGGATTAATATCTTACTTACAAGATAAGGAATTTATATATTTTTTAAACATCTTCAAATTAATTTTTGAACAAACAGAAATAGTTTTTCAAATCTTACAGCACAAGTTTTCAGATGTAATTTACTCACGAAATCGGCTCAAGTTTCTTTTGGAAAAAATTTCAGAATTTCGTGCTGAAGTTTATTTTGAAAAACTATTTTCTGTATGTCAAACTACTGATGAAACGACTAAATTTAGCCCAAAACGAAAGAAATTCAGTTACGCAGATATAGAGCATCACTATAAGCAAATATTTTATGAAATTTTGGATACTATTAGGGGTCAAATAGAAATAAGGTTCTCTGATTTGAAAGAACTGCATTTCTTCGACTTACTCAATAAAAATTTGTTTACCGGATTTTCGGCTAATTTTCCAGATAACCTTTTGGAAAATTTATGTCAAAAATACACTCTTTTGATAAGGTGGCCATAAAAAGATAACTGTGTGTTGTTCATAATGACAATGAAATTTTGGGGCAAAATGAAAATCATGTGAGGACTATTAAATACCTTTTCGATAATGATTTGAATCAAGATTTACCCCAAGTTTATAAACTCTTATGTCTAATTGTTTCTATCCCGGTGACATCGGCTTCCGTAGAGCGCTCGTTTTCCACAGAGAATTAAAACTTATTTACGAAATTCAATGAGCCAGGATCGTTTGAAAAATATTAGTTTGTTGTCTATTGAAAAGGAATTGGTAAAACTTTTGGCGAAAGACAAACAATTTTATGAGGATATTATAGATCATTTTGCTAACGTTAAAGATCGCAGAATCCCGCTAATCTTCAAAAATATATAATAACTTTTTATTTGCTCTCACCAGCTGTTAACAAATTCGTTAAATAGGTAGGTAGGTACCTATTTTGTGAAAGAAAAAAAAATTTGATGAATAGATGAATTGATTAATTAGCTGAGAACAGTTTTTGAGATTATTGTAAATAGGAGTTGTAGGTCTCAAGGTAGACAGTCGAAAGTGAAAACAAATTAATAGCTTAGGGTGCTTGTTTTACTTTGATTTTCTTCAAATTATAAGGCGGTTGACATTGAAATCCTAAAAATTTTCGCCTATGGTGTATTTTTTAACACCTCTTGTAGCCTCCTCAAACCAAAACCTCACGAGCCGCCACTGGTACTTAGGTGGTTGTTTTCGACGACTGAATTGCTTGGATGGTTAATCTTTTTATCTTAAATCTCTATACATATCATGTATTAGGCGATTAACCAGAAATATGGTAATAATTGGCCTAACGATGTTGTTGACAAAAATTCAAACAAAAGTAAAATGATAATCTGTCTCAAAGGGAAGGGGTGACGTATAAATTTAAGGTAATCACCAAAACATTTTAGTTTGTCTCTTAAATTTATAGAGACAGTATGGAATTACAACATATGTTGAGCGAGCGTGGCAATGTACCGGAAGCATTTACCGGACAACAAACGCTTGCGAATCTTTTCATTCAAAATTTAGCAGAACCTGCAGCTCTCCGCACCCCAACATTAATCTTTTCATAGAAACGTTAAAAAGCATTCAAACAGATACTTACATTAAAATAAATTCTGTTATTGATAATAAAACGAGAATTAGATAAACAAGAGTTTATTAACAACAAAATAAGTCAGTACAATAAAAAAGATATTAGTAGGTATAATTTTGTAAAATGTGTTAGTTATAAGTTTAGTGAAGTAGTTTTATGATGTATATGCATGTAGATGTAGTCTGTAGTATTGCATAATATCTATGTTTTGTATATTATATATATCTTTATAAAAATTAGAACTTTTATTTTCAATTTACCCTCTTGCCCATAAATAAGTTTCTAACCGCAGTTCGGTTGGAGATTAGGACTCCTCAGGTAGGCACAAAAATTTTGACCGCAATTCAGTCACTCTCGCAAAATCGACCGCAATTCGTGTGCACCGAGTGTATAATTTTAAGACAATAAAGCATATTTTGATTTGATTTGAACCTTCGGGTATAAACGTAATATGGCTTTCATGCCTAGTAGGTACTGTCTAATCGCCCAACTGATATATAGTGATACATTATGAATATCTATATATTATAACTATATGAATAAAGTATAAACTTTAAAATAAAAAACACTTGGCTTATGTTTCACTATATAAAAATATTTAGATGTACATAATAGTCGACATGTTTCGAGTTATGAACTCATTATCAAGACTGACTACAGAAGAGTACTACATCTTATTTTATAAAACAGACAAAAGCAAAGGTGATACCTGAAAATCAATTTGTTCGTTTACAATGGGTAATTTACTATTATGGGCGGAACTTATTTCGAGAATTTCAAGAAGGTCAAGGCGCTTACCTTTGTTACCTGAATGTAACAATTGGGTTTTGTTGAAATCCAAGAAATGATTAAATTTTATACAGTGTTCGGAGAAGCCAGTGGCATTTTTATTATGTAAAATTGACTTTTTATGTTCTTCAACACGAATGTTTATATTCCTTCCTGTTTGTCCAATATAGAAAGCAGGACATTCGTCGCAAAATATTTTGTAAACACCACTGTTTTCTCCGAAGTTAGATTTTTCTTTATTATTGACCAAGAATTACTTCAAGTTTCTTTTATTTGTACAAATTATTTTAACGTTATTTTTCGATAGTCTGTTACAAATTTAGCTACTCAAATTACTATTCGTTACTGCTAAATACAGTATCTAAATATTTTTGTATTGTGAAACTTCAGCCAAGTGTATTTTATTTTAAAGTTTATACTTTATTCTTTATGATGTTTCACCAAGTGATATGCGACAATTCAATCTCAGTTATTATAACTATATATACTTACTTTCCTCCTCTTCTCCTCATTATGTACTCTATCCAAATGGTGAACTACCAATTTATTGATTTTTGTGTACTGAAAATTATTTTCATTTGAATACGTCACTATTTCAATTAAAGTATACAGAACCTCTTCTAAACATCCCTGCGTGGATTCAACAAGGATCAAGAGTCTTCCTAGATGAAATACAATCCAAACCATCTGCGATATTATAAATAGTGGTCTGATAGGTGGTCCGACGATTAAGTAAAATGGAGTGATCACCAAATGCAGGAGACAACTGATCAATATAAACTAAAATGGAATATGCTGATTCACTTCAATTATATAATGTTTACAGTGCCGGATTAGCCACATAGCAAGCGTAGCAAATGCTACGGGCCCCGCGAATTGAGGGGCCCTGCGCTCCAACGCTAGTTTGACAGTGAAAAAAAATAAGTTTAGATAAGCGTAAAATATTTTGCATGCATTAAACGCGAAGCGCTTAGGCATTCCCACCTAAAAATTTAAAACTCGATTCACGTTAAAT
Source organism: Cynegetis impunctata (assembly GCA_030704885.1). Lineage (NCBI taxonomy): Eukaryota > Metazoa > Arthropoda > Insecta > Coleoptera > Coccinellidae > Cynegetis > Cynegetis impunctata. The sequence goes on from JARQZK010000732.1 coordinate 629,325, forward strand.
CGTAGGTATAGGTTGTATGATACCTACCACGAGAAATGTTGGTGTCAGAATCTACAACATTAATTTAAAGTTGTACCACATTTCTAAAAATTGAGCGCTAGCCGCACAAATTATGTGTTTGTACTACTTGCACTGCACTACACGCAAGTTGGTAGCACTGCAAAACTAACAGGGAAAATCCCTGATATTGTCATCGAGCTATTCGTAAAAGCCGAACAAATAAAATAGGATTCTATTGACTATCAAACTATTAGAATTTGATGTACATTTATATTTGGCACAACGTAAAAAACTTTAAAAAGCTCTTTAGATGTGAGCCATTCTTGAGAAAAATTGTTGTGAGTCTTTCAAGTTGTTCGGTTCTTTGAATAAGCTTCGAGTAGGTACTGTTTTAGGAACTAGTTTGCTACAGGCCGCACGCTGGCTTAATACGGCACTGAATGTTTATATATATATATAAATATACTCACCAATAATGGACAACTAAAGTAGTCATTAATGTACATAACAGCAGAATATATCAATGAATGTACTTTGAGAAGTCTTGAAATTTTCTCTGATATTAGTTCTGTAAAAATTTCATATTTAATCTCAGAAATGCTTTAAGATGACTGTTGGTCATCAGGAAAAAAATTCAGTACATTTCACTATTTATAATGGTATTACAAAGTATGCCTACAGTGTTCATATAGCTAATAATATCTGACGAATTCATCTACAATAGCTATTTATGCCATCAGTTACGAAATGCCTAATTTTGTGTAACGCGTGAGATTTTTGCGGAACGAACGAAGTGAGTTTCGCAAAAGTCCACCACTCAATTTTTATTTTTGTTTTTCAGACAAAATTTTCTGTTTTTTTTTATGATACAGAATTCAAAAGTACATACAACCCTAAATTTTCACTCCTCTACGATCAACCCCTATTTTCATTTGTTGATTATAAACTTTAATTTTTTTTGACAAGGCTCTTATTTTTATTTTCTCATGACTTAGAATAAAAATTCCATCGCGAATTTCATTTTTTTAAATTTTATCCACAGATCCACAATAGGGTTGCAAGATGGCAATCGAAAATAACAATAGTCGGTCTGAGAATAGATAGTAATATATTTTTCATACCCCTAAGTGGTGAGGGTGGTATACCCCAAACATTTTTATACATTTTTTGGACAAAATTTTTAATTTTTATTTTTTTATCATGTTGCTTTAAAACGTACATACAATTTTCACCCTTCTATCAACAACTCATATTTTTTAATAGCCATTTTAATAATTTAAACAACGTTTGCCGGGTCAGATAGATTGATAGATAGATTGTCAAATAGATAGATAGAAAGATAGATAGATAACTCTCTAGATAGCTAGATAGATAGATATATAGTTAGATAGATATAGATACATCGGCAGATAGATGCATAGATAGATAAAAAGAATTTATATAGCAGAACAACGTTTGCTGGGTCAGATAGTATATATATATATATATATATATATATATATATATATATATATATATATATATATATATATATATATATATATATATATATATATATATATATATATATATATATATATATATATATATATATATATATATATATATATATATATATATATATATGATGATTAATCAAGTAATTCTTCCAACGGAGCTAGTTTCATGAGATCTGACGACACGGAGATAGTCTGTTTCGCTCTGCAACGAGTTCATCAGTAGTATTCCGTCAATCGACCGAGAGGGTAACGATCTCGAATTCACATAATGACTTATTAGTTTCTCAGAAGAGCACCAATTACATGCGAACCAAGAATTCGAGTTTGTTGTGCGCTAGGTCGATGAAGAGGACACTACTAATCAGCTCGTTGCAGAGTGAAACAGACTCTCTAGTGTTTCTATCGGCGTTTAATTTCTCCCTTGAAGTATTAATGGGAATTCCATGTCGTCAACTTTTCACATAACTTTCTCAACATACTGATTATCTATATATATATATATATATATATAAATATATATATATATATATATATATATATATATATATATATATATATATATATATATATATATATATATATATATATATATATATATATATATATATATATATATATATATATATATATATATATATATATATATATATATATATATATATATATATATATATATATATATATATATATATATATATATAATATATATATATATATATATATATATATATATATATATATATATATACATATATATAGCCCAGTCAATGACGGTAAAAAAAGTATAAACTGTGTATTTATCCCATACAGCACCGATTTGTATGAAATTTTGGATTTAGGTTCTAATTACCATCTATTTCAAATTCTACCCTGTGCCGGGGGTTGCTTTTTCTCTGGGGGTCGATGCCACCCCTTCTTGGGGTTGAAAAATTTTTCATTGAAAATAAGTACGGAAATCAATGAGTTGACTAATTCTTAGCAACTTTTGTTTCATGAAGTTTTTTCTGAAAGTCAATACTTTTCGACTTATTCGCGAGTGAAATTGTCGTTTTTCAGGCAAAAAAACCACGTTTTCAGATACTTTTTCGCGAATAACTAGAAAAATATGCATTTAATCGAAAAAACTGTGAAGAGCAAAGTTATAGCTTATAAAAAACAAAGAAAATCGTGTATTTATAATGTATTCTGATCTAAAACAAATGGAATTATTGCTTGCTGAAAGTTGATTGGTATTTACCACTATGTGTATTCATCAATATAGTAATATGCATATTCTAATTTCTACAAAAATATGCTTTTGGTTTTTTCCCCATAACTCGCTTAGTTTTCAAGCAATCACGTCTTTCAAAAAAGTATTTTGTAGGTTTTTTTTAAAAGCTATGAGCTTATTTAAATGACTTTTTTTCAGATTTTATTTTTAAAAAAGTTCATGCTCAAAGGGCTCAAAAAACGTACTTTGCGCGAACACACGCAAGCTTTGAATGACCATATCTTACTCAATTCTTATCCTACAAAAAAAATGAAATGCCAAAATTTTTGAATAAGGAAAACCTACAATTTTGTACTCTACAAAATTTTGCGTATCATTAACAGTTTTTGAGTTATTTCGAAGAAAAGGTGATTTTTCGCAAAATTACGAAAAATGTTTTCTCTCTTCAAACTCAATTTTTTTCAAAAAGAAGTACTTTAAACTGATCAAACACTCAGAACGTATTATAAAAACATAAATGAAATGAATTGTAAAGTAGCAACAATTTTTTTCTTATGAGGTGGAAGAGAGGGTGAAATTTTCACTATTTTTTCCAACGAATAAATAGGAATCGACATTTTTCTCTTTATAAATCGCTTAGTTTTGATGCTAGGAACTTTTATAAGAAATAAAGAAGAAAAAAAAATTAAGGTTTTTTAAAGGACTTTAAAAAAAGTTAATTAGTTTTCCCCGAAAAATGCATTGGTTTTTGGTTATTGTACCTACGTAGAAACTTTCCATTTTGGCGATTGAAAATACCAATCAACTTTCAAAAAAGTCATAATTCTGTTTTTATTGAGCCTGCATACATCACAAATACGCGATTTTCTTTGTTTTTTTATAAACTATATATTTGATTTACATTGTTTTCAATTAAATGCATATTTTTCCAGTTATTCGCAAGAAAGAATCTGCAAACGTATTTTTTCGCCTGAAATCCGACAATTTCACTCGCGAATAAGTGGAAAAGAATTGACTTTCAGAAAAAACTTCATAAAACAAAAGTTGCTTAGAATTAGTCAATGTATCGATGTCCCTATTTTCAATGAAAAATTTTTCACCCCCAAGAAGGGGTGGCATTCACTCCCAGGGAAAAAGCAACCCCCGGCACAGGGTAGACTTTAAAATAGATAGTAAGTAGAACCTAAATCCAATTTTTCATGAAAATCGGTGCTGTATGGGATAAATACACGGGAAAATGTTCATTGACTGGACTATATATATATATATATATTTATATATATATATTATATATATATATATATATATATATATATATATATATATATATATATATATATATATATAAGTAAAAAATACGACTTATGTGATGAGCTCTCCTGTTCACGTTTTTTTTTCTGAGCAACTCTCTGAAAACGAACGCTTAACGCTTATATAACCTTGGAAAATGAGATGTACGTGTATGTATGTTTTTATTATCCATATTTTATTGAAAATCATTGATGATAATCTCAAAACTCTGTTCAAAAGAGATTTATAATGAGTAACTTATCGGTGAAATCATGCCGGTTGCTAGAAAATATTCACTGATGGTGAGGTCCTATTGGATTAATGAAATATTCTTACCACCCATTGGTGAACATACGTTCTTGATCAACACGTAATCTTCCAAGTTATTACTACCAGTAACCATAAATAATTTTGCACCTAAAGAATAATTTTGCTTTTCTTTCGTTTTCCGATTCAAAAAAACAACTTCTGGGTTTGTCAGAATTTCATCATGAAGCACTTTATTTAATAACATTATGCGTCCTTTCAAGTCATACGCGAAGCTACAAAATATCAATTCTTGACTCAAGAACAAAACGTATAGAATGTGAAAGAAAGTGTAATCTTTGATATATGAAAATTTTTCTTGAATGTTATCGCATTTTTCTAACCAGACAAATAAATCCATAGTCAAAACTGAGATGCAAAATGCAAATAAAAGTAGCATAACCGTAAATCCAAGACGTTTTCTCTTTTTAAAATGGTCAATTGGCACATTCATTTCGATATTTATCTGAAAACATACAGTTCACGTTAAATTTCAGTCATTTAAAGAAGAAATACATTATACAAGATTAACTAAATATTGACCACATGAGCAGTGGCGTAACTACAGTGGTAAATGAATCGAATGGGGCTCTCTCCGCCTCTCCATCCCAATATTAAGAAGCTAAACCAACGTTAAAGTTTTTTTTATAATAAATCACTACGCAATGTAGGTACATAAAACGTTAATATAGTTAGTCGATTTTCCTGTAACTTTCAATTGAAGAGGATACTGGACTGAAATCACAATTTTTGTTTTAGTACAAAATATTAATTATAAAAAAAAAATTTTTCGTGGTTTCTATTGAGCAAAAGTATTAATGACATCATCAAAGTTCAAATTTCGGGCCTTGAAATGTTCGATGGATAGCCGTAGTCTCAGTAATGGTTGAAAATAACAGAAATGCAGTGCATACTTCAGGGAAGTTTGAAGAAATTAAATGAATTTTAAATAAATCAGCAGGTTCTCCTATATAAGATGACATTACTATTACGCGTCTAAAAGCGTATCAAACAATGAAAATTTCCTTGGAAAACGAGATAGATGTGCCTTTTTCATATAAATCGAAAAATACTAACCCCTTTTCTAATTAATCGGTACCAAAGTTTGCAAAGTGATAGGTTGCAAGACACTGAAAGTGCAAACAATTTCATTCGTTCTGATGAAACGCGATCTCAGTTGATTAATGATGATGTCTAATACACGATAGAATACACTTCAAACAAACTTTCAGGATCCTGGACGTTCATCCTCCCAAATTTCATCAAAATTACGTTTCACCTTCCCATGGGGAGCCTGCGACGTTTTGCCCTATTGTTATACCACTGCACATGAGAATCAATAAATTATTATAATATTATTCAAATACAGTGATAAATTTTTTTATCATGAGATTTATTGACAGGTTGAGAGTATGATTAGGGTTGCCAACTCTCGAAATTACCAACCCGGGAGAATTTAAAGAGTGACGACAAGGGAAGGCGGGTGGTGGCTTCGTAAGAAAAGTCAATCAATTTTAAATTTATATTCACTTTGCTTTCGAGCAGGATCTAATATTTGAAGGTATTTCAGCACAAAATCATAATCATTGAAGGGCGAAGTTTGTTAGAGCGACGGTTGCATATAATTTTAGAAAAACCGGAGAGATTATTGCAACCGGGGAGGACGGGAATCTCCAGCGCGATCCGGGAGGGTTGGCAAAGTATGGATAGTGATGCTACTATATGAAAGCTTAACAGTCTAAAGCAGGGATTATAATATTCCAGGATCTAACAGCAGTTGAGTATGCAGAATTTCCTGAACGCGACTGTTTTCCAGCGAGTTTAGGAGTGTCAGAAAATGCTTGTTGACTGCAATCTGAACAATTTGGGATCAATCCCAGATTCTTACGACTAAATGTAGCCGAGTTATCTATTCACCTTTGACAAACTGTGACATCAATCGGATTTAATGTATTCGGCTCTTTTTGAAAATACCGACACCTGTAATTATTGAACGAATCTATCACTTTTAACCCCTAATAAATCACTTATCTAATCACCTTTTTGTTGACACCTGTCACCATCAATCAAATTTAAACCTGTCACCATCAATCAAATTTTATCACTCCCACCTGTTATGATTTATTACTTCCGATGAATCACTTCTACTTCCATACCTACGTTGTGTAAAATGCTAAATTATTTAAATTAGACATTAAATGTTCACAATTAGTCCTGCTGTGTTATTACCTATGCACTTGATATAATGACACAAATTCGGAAAACTGTTAAGTTTTATGTATTTATAAAGCCGAAGAGCGTCTCAGCGCAACCTTCCCACCCCCCTCCCTGCTGACTGTACCACGTTTTCGGCTGGCAATATGCATTTTTTCACACCTCTGCACCACCTGAACAACAGCCGAATGAAAAAAAGCATCAGCAAATTTTGCATACATAACTGCTGATAGTATTAATGGACTTAACACTCGTATAAGGGAATAATACTTCACGACCGTATAAGTAGATCGTATATATTGGTATTGGTATTGGTAGGTGTGGATGGTGACCGATGCGCTGCGACCTTATTAGATCTATTGTGCCCCATCTTCTTCTGCTTCTCGATGTGTTCTCGTTTTACAGCAGCCCCTCAAGCCTCAATACCTTCAGGAATTTGAGGATGTTAAGGGGGTCTATTCGTGGTATTTATTCTACAGTCAGCTGGTATGATCCCAGTATGTTAAGTCTTTCATGGTGCACAGCATAGCACTCCATCAGTATAAGGTGGGGGTATATATAGGTATATATATATATATATATATATATATATATATATATATATATATATATATATATATATATGAATATATATATATATATATATGATGAATTCGTACTGAATATGGGATATAATAGCATAATATATTTCCCAAAATAATTTTCGATGTATAGATTACTGAGCTATAACATACCTGGTTGAAACAGAGTAATATATTCAACAAATGTTTTATTTCGTAACGGCTCATATATACTCCAAATAAAACACTGAAAACGACTATTCCAATATCCGATATAACAATGAACTTCAAATCTTGTACTTTCATTCGTATGGACGTTTCAACAGTGGCATCATTAATCAGTCCTAATATTGCTGCAGTACCTGTTGAAAGTTGGTCAAAAAGCATCATAAATTTTGTAATTTTATGATTTATTGAAGCAAGTATATATGAGTACAATCGTATTTATATATATATATATATATATATATATATATATATATATATATATATATATATATATATATATATATATATATATATATATATATATATATATATATATATATATATTTATATATATATATATATATATATATATATATATGTATATATATATATATGTATATATATATATATATATATATATATATATATATCATCTCAATTTGAAAACCGACTTTATAAAACAGTATACGTATCGTCAAAAAATTCGTGACTATCTCGAAACTTTTGAAATGTGGGAAGGACTGTTATTGCAAAAAAAGAGAAATAAGTAACAATAAAACACAGGCAAGAAGAAAGTGCAATAGCCTATTATTTTAGGAGAATATTTGTGAGATTCAAAACATGCTTGGGGAGGTGCAGATACAACTTCCAAATGTGATAAAAATAGACCACTTCAATCCAAAATTGACTTGTTTCTGCATTCTTTCAAAACTTGGATAGCTGGTATATATATATATATATATATATATATATATATATATATATATATATATATATATATATATATATATATATATATATATATATATTTATATATATATGTATATATATATATATATATATATATATATATATATATATATATATATATATATATATATATATATATATATATACCACTCAGGGGCGTTATTGCTTCGGTCGTTTAAAAGATGCATTTTTCTCGAAAATTTACCGATATGAGTTTAAAAATAAATACCCTCACGTTAATTCCACCACAACGCTCCATCTTTTTGATACATGATTTTTTATTGTAGGATGTAAAATAAGGGCGGGAGGGGAGGCGAACCTTTTGGGCTCTAGGTGTCAATAACTTAAGTTTGACTTAACGAAATTTTGGTGACGAGGTCTGGTTTAAGAAAGGAAGATTTGTAAAAGGTAAAATAAAAAACATCCATGTCATTCTGGTTCTTACCTCGATCGCTATAGGGCGTGTTTCACAACCTTCACCGGTTTTCAAATTTTGCTCGGAAATATGATTTTTTTATTAGATTCGTAAAGTAGATTGAATTTGCTACAAAATATGTTCAAATCACATGTCGATATCTACAATGGTACAGTGGTTTAAAAGTTATCGCTTAGAGAATATTCTATTAACGAAATTTTGAAAAAATGCAGAAAAAGGTCAATTTTTGATTGAAAGGGTCTAATTTTTATCGTAGTTTCATAGTTATCTGCATTTTTTAATCATACATATATTGCCCTAAAATAATAGACTATTTCACTCAATCGAAAGTCAACAGCGAATTGTAGGGTTAGTTTTCAACTTTTTTATACCTGAATATATATATATATATATATATATATATATATATATATATATATATATATATATATATATATATATATATATATATATATATATATATATTATATATATATATTATTTATATATATATATATATATATATATATATATATATATATACAGGGTGATTCCGGAGGAGACCGTTTTTAGGTGAAGTTTACAATAGTCAATGCAGTTTCGAAACAATGTTTGGTTTATGGTTGGGGGCCTTTATTGAGAATCTACAGGGTGATTTTTCAGAAATACAGGGTGAGAATTATGATAAGTGCATATTAAGTTTGCAGGTTGAAAAAACCCTGTACATTCCGTTTTCAAAAATTCGCTACCTGCTTCAGATTCTACCATAAGTTTACATTACTTGAGCGTTTAAATTTTTTTTGACACACGTCCAGTTTTCCTAGAAATTTTTTTTAATGATGAACAATATCGTAATTTCGCTCCAAGGCAGTAAGGATATTCTGAACTAGATGGTAAAGCTGTATCGTCCAATGATGCAAAGCTCTTCCTGAGTCCTAAAGTAGTTTTTCCAAATTCAGAATTCATTTTTGATCGCTCATATTCTGATGTATAAAATCATTTAATCCAGAAAATATCTTTATACGTACCTACTTAAACCAAAAAATCTACAACTAAGACAGAATAAACAAGATTGATCAAGCTATACCAAAGTTATGAATGAAAGAAAAATCGGTCGAATCGGACAAATCACCCTGTAGATTCTCAATAAACCAAACATTGTTTCGAAACTGCCTTGACTAGTGTAAACTTCACCTAAAATTTGACGGTCTCCTTCGGAATCACCCTGTATATATGTATATATATATATATATATATATATATATATATATATATATATATATATATATATATATATATATATATATATATATATATATATATATATATATATATATATATATATATAAATATATATATATATATATATATATATATATATAAATTTTTTCGGGTACATATTGGCCTCTCCATCAGACCAAATGAGTTGAAATTTAGTATTAGAGACAGAACAAAACAAGGAAAGTTTGGACCATATGAAGAAAATTTCGAATATGTTCAATTATTTGAATAGATGCCTTCAACATATAAGTTGATAATAGGAAAACTTTAAACAGAATTAAATTGTAGGTCTTTTCTTCATAGAAAAGGTGAATGACTCACCGAAAATAATTGCCATAGTGAAACTATAAATTGTATACTTAGTGGATTTTTCTATAATGCACTTCTCCTCAATCACAGCATAAGATACTGGAGCTAATCCCATGAGCCGCATGAAAAAAATTGTTGGCTTCAATTCATCAAAAATGGACTTGGATACCGTTATTCTATCAGAGTTTTCCATCGTATTCGATAATTGATAATCTGAAAATGAGATTAAAAAAGCAAAATCTATGAAGTTGAAATCCAATGAATCTAAACTCGTGAAACTGCAAAACAAACTAAATTATTCAATTAATGAAAAAGGTGTAACCGTAAATAAGCGAATATAATGAAAATGAGTGTCTGAGAAATATTGGAAAATGAATTTTTACCTGATGTTTTCTGTCGAAGTAATGGAATTATTACAATGAAAATGTTTTAACAACATGTTAATGGTTTCCTTTTTTTCACCAGTCAAACAGACAACATGAGGCTTCAGGTTATGAATACTATACGTTTTGGATTGATTTGGCCGATACTTGGTGTAAATTTATAAACATATTAAAACAATGGTTAAAAATAACAATTTACACATTTATTATAAGAAATAATGCATGACGCACGTTTCGGTGGAACTTCACCTTCTTCAGATGCTAATGGCAAACTAACTATGATTCTCTGTTATAACGAAAACACGAAATGACAAATTATGTAGAAGGGGTAAATACAAAGATAGTTACAAATAATTATTAGAAAAGGAAAAACCAATTCTGAACTGCTAGTCAGGTAGTTCGGTAATTTTGAAAAGATTAAGAAGGGGGCTTGAAGTATGATCGATTTGGCTATTCAATAGGAGACCGGAATGCTTGTATTTATTTATCTGTAATGATTCTAAAAAATTAAGTTTAATTACCTTATTTTCAGTATTTAATATTTTAAAATTGAAATTGAATGTGTGATTTTCTTGGATTAAATGGTTTGCATAATGTGAATCCGACTTCTGATTAACAAAGCTACGTTTGTGTTCTGAAATTCTAGTTTGAAAACTTCTGAAAGTTCTACCAATGTAAAACTTATCACAATCGCCACAATTAATTTTATAAAGTCCTGATTTATTATCTTTATGAACTTTGGATTTATTATTTTTTATATGATTTCCTAAATTATTACCGGTAAGATAAGCAATGTTAATGTTGTGCTTAGATAAGAGAGATTTAAGTTTGTTACTTGAATTTCCGATGAAAGTGAGGCTGTTGTATTTGATATTATTTTTAGTAAGGGGGTACACCTGGTTGATCGTATTTTTGAAAAACTTTTTATCTATCATATTGTCTATAATATTGGGATCATAATTATTATTTACGGCAATTTGTTTAATTATATTTTTCTCGATGTTAAAATTGGCGTTTGAAAGTGGAATATTTACTGAACGATGTACCATACTATTGAAAGCTGCCATTTTGTGTTGGAATGGGTGTAGGGAAGTACTATGTATGACGCTATCAGTGTGCGATGGTTTGCGAAAAATTGAAAATTATGTTTGTTATCTACTTTTGTTATTTTCAAATCCAAATAGTTAATTGAGTTATCTTTTTCCATCTCTAAAGTGAATTTCATATTAGGGTGTAAAGTGTTAATGAATGTTTGAAAGCAGTCTAGTTGTCTAAGGTACTCTTGAAACAACAAATAATATCATCTACATATCTAAACCAATAAACGAATTGTCGAATAACAGGATGATTATGAATTAACTGTTCCAAATTATCCATGAATACTTCAGCCAACAAAGGGCTCAGAGGGTTTCCCATAATTAAGCCTTCAGTACTGCTGTAAATCTTATCATTGAAACTAAAATAATTCTGTTCCAGGCATAATTCCAAAAGCGACAATTTATCTGATTTTATGAAAGGATTAACAAGATTGCTATTAAGTAACTTTTCTATTAGGGTTAAAGGAACCTTGGGTGGTATACTTGGAAAAAGATTAACTACATCCCAGGACATCAATTTAGAATTAAGTGGCAATTTTTCGCAAACCATCGCACATTGATAGCGTCATACATAGTAATTCCCTACACCCATTCCAACACAAAATGGCAGCTTTCAATAGTATGGTACATCGTTTAGTAAATATTCCACTTTGAAACGCCAAAAATATAATAAAACAAATTGCCGTAAATAATAATTATGATCCTAATATTATAGACAATATGATAGATAAAAAGTTTTTCAAAAATGCGATCAACCATGTGTACCCCCTCACTAAAAATAATATCAAATACAACAGCCTCACTTTCATCGGAAATTCAAGTAACAAACTTAAATCTCTCTTATCTAAGCACAACATTAACATTGCTTATCGTACCGGTAATAATTTAGGAAATCATATGAAAAATAATAAATCCAAAGTTCATAAAGATAATAAATCAGGAGTTTATAAAATTAATTGTGGCGATTGTGATAAGTTTTACATTGGTAGAACTTTCAGAACACAAACGTAGCTTTGTTAATCAGAAGTCGGATTCACATTATGCAAACCATTTAATCCAAGAAAATCACACATTCAATTTCGATTTTAAAATATTAAATACTGAAAGTAAGGGAATTAAACTTAAGTTTTTAGAATCATTACAGATAAATAAATACAAGCATTCCGGTCTCCTATTGAATAGCCAAATCGATCATACTTCTAGCCCCCTTCTTAATCTTTTCAAAATTACCGAACTACCTGACTAGCAGTTCAGAATTGGTTTTTCCTTTTATAATAATTATTTGTAACCATCTTTGTATTTACCCCTTCTACATAATTTGTCATTTCTTGTTTTCGTTATAACAGAGAATCATAGTTAGTTTGCCATTAGCATCTGAAGAAGGTGAAGTTCCACCGAAACGTGCATCATGCATTATTTCTTATAATAAATGTGTAAATTGTTATTTTTAACCATTGTTTTAATATAAATACTATACGTTCAAAAAATTCTAATTTAATTTAATTCTGTGCATAATGAAAATGGTTTTTTTTTTCAGATATATATATATATATATATATATATATATATATATGTGTGTATATATAAAATAAAATATAAAATATATATATATATATATATATATATATATATATATATATATATATATATTCAGTTCTAATTAAGCAATCTATAATAAGAATGAGAATTGTAAACTAGAGATAGAAGATCGGATAAATGTAAATAATATATCTATTTGAGTAAAGAATATGAAAACATCTAAGTCAAAATTAGAAAAAACGTACATTGAAATAGAGCTCAAGACTCAAAATCCCAATATGAAAAACTCTTCATGAATCTCAAGTTCAGAAATATGAGATTTGCAACTTTTATAACATTTATTTACTTATAACCCAATAATTAGATATTGGATGGATTTGTCCGTTACTTTTTGATAATACATATTTTTAGGTGTTAACTCTTATATTATGTGAATTAAATTTCAAAATTTTATTATTCAGGGATTGTGTGATCAGTATGCACAATTTCAACAAGCGCGAATATTTAAAAGTCAGTAAAATTAACATATTACATGAACCTAACATCATCATACAAAAATCATATTATCGATTCAAATACTTTATAAAACTTTCATAAATGTACATGAGTAATATACTGTACATGTTAAAAACTGTAGAGATCGTACATTGAATATAACAATTAATAAACTTCGAGATGAACAAAATTCCAGAACAATTAATTCAACATCTGAATTAATAACATTGAAATCCCAAATCAATGCAAAATGTATCAGGTATCATGATTTCAAATACAATATTTTAAAATGAATAATAACTTTTATCTACTCCTATTGAATAATATATTCATTATTCAACTGAGTTTTAGCAATTAATAGTATCTATTAACAAACAGCGTGAGTTTTAATAACTCACTACTATAACTCTACTATATAGTCTACAGAGATCCCAAGTAAAATCGGCTGTCACTCATCTGCTAATGTCACTTGAATAATTCTGACGTTTTCAAATTAAGTTGATACTACCTAATTATTGTGAATTTGTACTTATATCTTAGTATTTATTGTTATTGTCGTAGATAAAGTATAGTATTCAACTTGCGGTAATGGTCATAACTCACTTGATGAATTACAGCACTCGCTTGCAGCTCGTGCGGCAAACTTCATCTGCGTGAGTTATGACCTACATTACCGCTCGTTGAATAATATACTATTCTGGTGACAAAAGTCCAATATTCAGTAATTTTGGATTGAGCGATTCTTAACTTGTAGGGCGCGCCCCCTAGGGGGGCGCGAGCATATCAAAGACAAAATATTATTCCAAAAAATTAATTAACAGACTGAAAGAAGGGAACACATACACTTACAAAATAAAATACATTTAGACATTATATTTAATAATTAACTTATTAAATTAAAACAACTCACTAAATAAAAAATTACATTCTTATGGGTAAGATCACACAAAGGAATTAGGGGCAACGAGATCGCAGACAGTTTGGCAAAAAGGGCAACCTTACAATCCATGGAGATCAGTCACTTCTCAATCCCATTGTACGAGGTATATAAACTTCTGAAGAAGCATATCAGCCAGGAGTGGACTGAATCTTTCAGAAAAGACCCAAAAGGATTATACTACAAAAATTTAATGAATAACACTCCATCTTTAACACCTTGGTATCATAATTGTGAAATACACAGGCATTTTATAGTTACCCTCAATCGTTTACGCACATCCCACGGCCTTTTCGGTAAACACTATGCCAATGTGGAGAAGAAGAAACAGTGGAACACATCTTCATGCTATGTCCCTTATATGAAGATAATAGAAGAGAGTTATTCACTGGAATTTATGGATGCCTGAAATCAGGCTCCATAAATTGGTATACGATAATTGCTAGTAATAACATGAACATATATCTGATGATCTACGATTTCCTAAAGAAGACCAATTTGAGAATATAACTTAATATACACTTCAATCGGACCTCCTTGACGTGGAATCACCTTTAGTAGCTCCTGAGTCGAAGAGGAGCTTCATTAATTTATTATATAATTATTTGTATATTAATTTACATTGTTACTGAGCGTATGTTCTAATAGAACGAGCTCATTAGGAGACCCCACTAGAGTGGAGACCTCACTATAATAAAAAAAAAAACCTTACTCATCAAAACATACTTAATTAAAAACAAGTTCAATAATTATTAGTGATTTCCTTAGGCTCTAGTGTAGGTTAGAACTAAAAAATTTAAAATAACTTATTATTCTATACATTTTATTGTATGCGGTGGCGAGGGGACAAGAGGGGCGATTGAAAATTGTGCCGCAAATCCTTAAAGGTTTAGAAACGCTGTCTTAAGTCGAAAATATCACCGCAAACGTTGAATTCACTAAATTTCAACGCATTAGCATGATTCAATTAACACATTTTGAAAGCTAATGAATAGTGATATTTTGTATCAACTTCAGAAATAAATTATTGATAGAAAAACTAAAGAAATGAAAGATTTATATTAGTCAAAAAACTCTACTCAAACAGAATCATAAATATAAAATTTATTCACTCAGTTGAATCATAATGACTAAGTAAGTTGTGACTGCACTAGCGATCTGAAAAAAAAATAATATCTGTTATTTTGGATTACATCATTGTCAGCAAACTTACCGAAGCTAGTATCGATCTTCTTATTGTGACTATTCCACATGGTGAGAAATGAACAACGCATATTCGACCCTGCATAGCAAAAACTTCAAGCTGAAATATCAATTTTACAAGGGTTATGAGACAGCGATTTACAATAGTTATTTATGTACCAAGTGCGATATAGATCCTAACGCCCGATGGGCGTTAGGATCTAGTAACGCACGTGGTGCATACAAGATTTTATTTGTCACGAAAAGATATTTTATTATAATGAAAAATCGATTTTAAAATCGGTTCATTGCTCCTATACTTTCCATTTTCCTTCTCATAGTAGGCATGTCATTTGTTGATATTTTGACGTTTGTGAATATTTTTGTCATCATATTTAGTTAATGTCATTACTGCTTTCTTTGTGTAGTCTCATAGAAATAATGGAAATGAGAATGAATTCACCCAAGAATATCATACAAAATGCAGCCAAAGCTGCGAATAATTCATTGCCGGAGAAATCCAGAGTCGTATACGACAAGAATAATGAAGTATTTAATCAATAGAAGCTGCTTCAGTTGTCCTCGTACAATGAGCGGGCGTTATGATCCATAATGCCCACTCATAAAGCCCTAGGGCATAATGAGTGTATTTATAGCAACCGCATCTAAGGTAAAATCAACAAATAATATACAAGTGAAAAATAAAAAAAATTTATGAAAGTCATGGACAAAATTGACGCAACACCTAAAATTTTTCTTATTTGTGATTTGAAATAACTCTTTTGATTTTCTACCGATTGAAAATATTTTTTCGTAACATTGTAGAAATTCTATTGAAATTATCACAAGCATTTCGAATTTCCGTAAAAATAAATTTGACAACTTATTATACCTGGTGGGGAATGAAACAATATTTTTGTAGCGTAAATTCTAAACACCCTGTGGGGTAGACTAAATGCTACAAATACTTTGTTTCCAAATAATTAGAAAGACAAATTAATTCTCGATATTTTTTTCTTTGATTCAGTACAATATTTGTTTGTTTACAAAAGATAAAAATTTTCAAAGAAAACTACAATTTTTGCGATCAAAATCAAGAGAAAAAACCAATAAATCATTTAATCTTAATATCAAAAGCAACAATTATTAAATTGAATTTAATACATAAACAAGTAAAAAATTAATAACGCGTAATTCCTCCTCGTGCTCTTATAACAGCTTGCATTCGTCGAAGTAAGCTTGCTAGTAAATTATTGATAATATGCTGAGGGATGTTCTCCCATTTTGCGAGAACTAAATGTTGAAAATCTTGTATGTTTATGGGAGCAGGTACATGACTTTGAACCGATTTTTCAGAACACCCCAATGATGCTTTAAATATGTTTGAATTTGATTTAATAATTGTTGCTTTTGGTATTAAGGAAGAATGATTTTTCAGTTTTTTCTCTTCACTTACGTCGCAAAAATTATAGAGATTTCTTTAAATATTTGTATCTTTTGTGATAATACTAGGTAATACTCAAAATAAAAAAAGTCAAAAAATATCGAGAATCGATTTGTCTTTCCAATAATTTGGAAAGAAAGAATCTGTAGCATTCAGTTTACCCCACAGGGTGTTTACAATTCAGGGTACTTAAATATTATTTAATTCCACCAGGTATAATGAATTGCCAAATTTATTTTCACAAAAATTCAAGACGCTTGTGATAATTTCAATGCATTTCCTACAATATGCCAAAAAAATCATTTCAATCGTTTGAAAATTGAAAGAGTTCTAAATCAAATACAAGCAAAACTTTAAGTGTTGCGTTAATTTTGTCCAAGTCTATTTTGCAGCAATATAAGCATACCATAATTATCAAAAATATTAAACTAATGAGTAAAATCTTTGCAAACAAAACAAAACTTTAAAGTTATGTAGGTACAAATGAATGTTTTTTCGACCAGCTTAGTGGAATATTATATTTTTTTTGCTGAAAATCATAATTTCCTCAACGATGTTCAATCTTAATCCAGAAATTTTATAAAAAATGTAATCTTACTTTTCTCCTTATTTCCTTCTCCTCCACTCTACTCAGAAGATTAACGATCAGAGGATTTGTTTTTTCATGCTACAAAAAGATATTGATCGATATAATACTTCCAATAGGCTCAATATAATAGGTGTATCAACAAGAGGTTTAGGGTTGGGAAGTTCTATTATTTCAAGGCTGGTCACTTGATAGTTTAGGCATATTAGGATTTTCAGACACAAGTTTTGCTATAGTTTTGATTTTCTCACCCTTTATGTTTTTTGGGTCGCTGAACACGAATTTGAAGTCTGCTGGCAAAAATTTCGCCCGGAACTTTGATTTTTGGGCACTTTTTGACCAAATTTTGGCACTTTTTTCAGATTTCGGCCTATATCTCAGAAAGGAATGATTTTTTTGACAAACTCATTCTATAAAAAATTGAGGCATTGATTGCCTACATTTCTTACACGAAACGTTTTTTTGTAAGGCTAACCGTTTTGCCGCTAGAGCGTACCCAAAAATCGCCATGTTTCCATATCTAGTGACATCCACCGTTTACGCGAAAATCGACCTTGCTGTGATACTTAACTGTTGCAACAATTTATTACATTATACAATTTATATTATATAACAGTAGATTTCTCGTAAATAAGATACGCAGTGATTCCCAATCACATAGCCGCGGTATTTTCGTGTGCCGTATAATGCATATTAAAGAGAAAAAAAATCTAGGTATATCAAATTCCTTATTAAAAATTTTCTTGTTATTTACTTGTAATTAATCCCCTATAAACATACTGTTGTTTTTGTAGTACACGTTATTTTATTTTAAATTCAAAATTATTATTATAAACTATTTTACACACTGTATTATAGGTAAGTGAACAACTTTTAAACTCATCTTTTTCTTCGAGTGACGCCAAATTTTAAAATCGTTAAAATGTGCTGCGACAAAACAAGATTGACAATCAGTGCACCAGCCGTTTTGTCGCTAGAGTGCTCCAAAAAAATATTCACGGACCCAGTATACCTTACATGAATAATGGATATATGGAAAGTAATTACTGCTGCTTCCACTATTCGCAGCCTCTCTTCTTCAGATCTAGGTACACTTCTGTTGGTAATGTTGGTAAAATGCGTCATTCAATATTTTCTATGCTATATTTTTGAAACAAGCCACAGTCTGCTTATTCTTTGAAAAGGTGAACAGTATGTCATCGCCATACATCCCTTGAAGTCCAGATTTCACTGTCCTGGTTTGTAGTCTCCTTTCATTTGGGCCATCAGTTTTCCTATTGAGAACTGATACTCATCATCACTATTTTCCATGTATGTGTATATATGCTGCATTACTACATCAATTGCCTGAGCACATGGTCCCGGCTTTTCTGTTGCCCGTCTGTGTTTGGTGTTTGTTTTCCAATAAGTTCTATTCGGCACTTTTCATAATATTGGGCCTCATGTGCAACCAAATCAGACGCCCTTCCAAATTCATCATCACGATCTCGTGCGTCCTTCATTACATTTTCTCTAAAACCACCAGCTAAATCGCGTACCTGGTACACAACATTTCGCAAATCAGGAGTTGTTTTGGCTTCCGCCGCTAAAAATTGTTTTGTAATTGGTAATCCACATATAAAGAACGTGCATTCGGGAGCTGTTGATCTGATTTCTCTGGATTTATGGGTCTCCACTTATTCCTTTTGTCTCTCTTCATTTTATGGGCTACCGTACCCGTTTTCAAAGTGGTTTTGAAGAGACATGTTTTGACGTTATCACATAAGCTCAGTCTCTATGACTGAATATCAGCTCCCGATGATTGAATATCAGAGGGGAGACCTTCTAAGCATGCCGGAGGAGGATCCTGACTCTCAACAATAAAAGGATTCCACAGCAGTTTTTTTTCTTTAATATACATTTCCAAAGTTTGTCGGCACACTTTAAGAATTTCACGGCACACAAAAATACCGCGGCACAGTGATTGACAAGCACTGGATGAGTCTCCCAAAAAAAAACGTCATTTATTAGAAATCTACTGTTATATAAGATAAATTGTATAATGTAATAAATTGTTGCAACAGTTAAGTATCACATCAAGATCGATTTTAGCGTAAACGGTGAATGACACTAGATATGGAATCCCCCCAGAAACTTGAATAAACGTATTTTGATTGATTGATTGATTGATTGATTGATTGATTGATTGATCGGCCCGTCAGTTGACTCTGAAGAGTAGGCAGGTTGAGACTTCAGAGTTGACGGGAAGCAGTACGGTTAGTGGAGTAGGCAGGTTGAGACCACGCAATCGTATTGTTTCCGATTCCTCCTAATTCGAATCGTGGAGTAGGCAGATTGAGGCCACGATTCTGAGTTATTCCCTTCTAATTCTCCTGAAGATGGCTTCGCAAAAGGAGCCGAAACGTCGAGATCTTTCAAATCTTTTACGCGGTTCATTCCGTGAACCAAGTTTTTCATATATATATATATATATATATATATATATATATATATATATATATATATATATATATATATATATATATATATATATATATATATATAATATCGCGGGAAATATTATATAAAACAAAAGCAAAATTATATATATTATATATATATATATATATATATATATATATATATAAATATAATATATATAATTTTGCTTTTGTTTTATATAAT
This sequence comes from Cynegetis impunctata, assembly GCA_030704885.1. NCBI lineage: Eukaryota > Metazoa > Arthropoda > Insecta > Coleoptera > Coccinellidae > Cynegetis > Cynegetis impunctata. The sequence goes on from JARQZK010000732.1 coordinate 649,693, forward strand.
ATTTCCCCGCGATAAATCTCCTCTTTATATATATATATATATATATATATATATATATATATATATATATATATATATATATATATATATATATATATATATATATATCTCTTGATAATTTTTAGCAATAACAGGCTTGTTGAATCTCAAAAAACTCCAAAATCATGGTCCAGGAGCTCTAAATAGCATGAAAAAAACTACTCTCGCAGTTGAATGTCGACTTTCGATACGCTGAAATGGTATGTTATTTTCGGGGATACCTATTACGACTAAAGATAGAAATCGTATGTGCTATTGCTGTTAAGATCCGAAATATTCGAGCAAATTTTAACCTCATCAAAATTTCCAAGATATTAGCTCAGTGCCAGATGTAAAGACATTGAAATGACTTCGCCCAAATAACTCAATTCCTCGCCCATCTCAAAAACTCGACCTTTCAACATCCACACTGAAACGAATATTGACTGAAGATTTGGTCCTGCATGTGCAGAATTCACTCAAGAACTTCAGTCGGCTGACCACCAACCCTACATTCTCTGACAGTGGGTTGGAAAATACGAATGATAAAGGTGATTTTTGCAAAAAAAAGTCATGTTTTTTGAAAAAGCTCATGTTGACATTGGCGGTTATATTAATTTTAAAAAATTACCGCATTTGGCGGCAAAAATTACGAAGAGAGATCCACCAAATTCAATGTAGTGCGCTACAGATGCATCATATACAACTGTTTGTGGCCGATAAAGGAGTATATGGAGACGAACGACCTCTACTTTCAACAGGATGCTACTACCAAACAAGTTCCGAAACATTAGAGTTATAGCTCACGAAGTTCCCTGGTTGCGTAGTTTCACGTTTTGGGACATAAATTGGCCATCAAGATTTTGCGACTTAACTCCTTTAGATTACTTCCTTTGGAGTTATGTTAAGAGTAAGGACTACTCTAACTAGCCGCAAACAATTCCTACTCAAAAAAAATATTCAAACTGTCATAGCCGTAATAGAGTTCCAATTACGCAAAAGAGTAATCAAAAATTTCAAGAAAAGGATGAACGTCTGTAAATTAAGCTGAGACAGCCATTTGACAAATATCGTATTTCATACATAAGCTGCATGGGTCTGCTTTATATTGCAATAAAAATTTCAGAGGCATCCAGACAATTATTCGTTTCATTCAAAGAATAAATCCTACGACAAAAGAAGCGCTACATTTCATGAAGTGGGATCAAATGATCGAAGGCCACGTGTTTGATTCCTCCCTGAAGTATGTGCGAGGGAGGTGGGCAGCTTGAGTAATGGAGATGAACTCCTTCAGTCAGATCAGAGGATACATTTGTATGTACAAGGGCAGTAACGATGGGTAGGATAGAATATAAGATACATATGAAGTGTGGGTAATGTAAGAGGATAATACTGGCCCAGCATCCACCTTGTACATATGCAAGCAATGGTTAACGCTATGAGAAAACCTCTGAAGAAAACTTATAGATGACTCCGAGGCCTCCCAAATACTAGCCAGCGTACCAAAGTACTTTGCTAACTAGCTTGGTCTATGAAATGCGCTACAGACACATTATATATAAGTTTTGTGGCCGGAAATGGAGTATATGGACACGAACTACTTCTACTTTCAACAGGATACTGCTACGTGTCAGACAATCTCCGAAACAATCAAGTTATTGCGCTCGAAGTTCCCTGGTCCTTTTGGAGGCACAAATTGGCCATCAATATTTTGCGATTTAACTCCGTTAGATTTTTTCATTTGGGATTATGTTAAAAGTAAATTCTACGCTAACCATCCACAAACAGTTCTAACTCTAAAAATAAACATTCAAATCATCATCGCCTGTAAGAAAAACCGAGTCAGCCATTTGACAGATGTGTTCCATACATAACATCTATAAATATACTTTATGATTCAATAAAAAATTCAAACAATTATTCGTTTCGTTCAAAAACAAATCCTTTACCTCTTGTTGATACACACATTGTATAATACCTCTTGAATGCAACGATGAGTGGGCTCCACAATAATTAACAGCCTTCCTAGATGCACAAATATCCAAACAACTTGTAGCAGAATAAATAATGGTTGTCTCCGTGGTCCGGTGATTAGGAAAAACGGAGTGACCACCAAGTGCAGGAGACAACTGGTCATGATAAACTGAAATCAAACATGTTTCTTTACTGCCAATGTATCCCTAAAGAATCGAACTCACCAACAACGGGTAACCAAAGCAGTCATTTATGGACATGACTGCAGTATATATGAACGAATGTGCTTTCAGGAGACTGGAAATTTTGTCTGAATTTAATCCTGTAATAAATTTGCATTGAAATATTTCATATTATCAGAAAATTTCAAGAGGAACTACGAAAGTAAACACTATAGGGTAAAGTCGGGTGAGATTGCTCTTTCAATTCATTTCGTCCGTGTGCTAGTAGATGTAATGCCGGTTACCTCTAGCCAATCTTGCATATGTTCAGTGTACGTTGATAAAGTATCGTGGCCAGTAATTGCCTTTAAAGTAAGAAAATTATTGATACTATGTTCGATAAATGCTTGAAAGATTTTATCCTCTAGTTGTAAAAGTACATTTTTTTCTGGTTGATCGTAGACTAACTTAATTTGCACTTGTAACTTAGTACAGTACCGAATAATTTGGGACCTAAGTGTTATCTTACCTGATGGGTGAGACGGCTCGCGTCATCTAACCCGCACTGTCGAGTGAGATGGTGCGCAACAACTTACCGACCCAGTTTCATTTATCACATGTATTTCGGTTGACCACCCTGGGGGAAAAATAAATCTTACTTTACACGATAACGGTCGCAATTTTGAAGCAATAGATTGTATTTTGTAAATAGGTGTTTCGCATGATATCTTGGATGGGATTGTTTTTGATTCGAATTGGTTGAGGGGTTGACCCCCTGGAGAGGAAATAAATCTTGTGGCGCAATTTTGAGCAATAGGGCTGAAAGTTTGTATCTGGGTAGTTTCGTACGATACCTTGAATGTGATTGGTTTTGGTTCGAATTGGTTGGGGGATTGACCCCCTGGCGGATAAATAAATCTTGTTTACATGATAAAGGTCGCAATTTTTGAGTAATAGGGTTAAAAGTTTGTAGGTAGGTATTTTCGAAAGATATCTTGGTTGGAATTGGTTTTGGTTCAAATTGGTTGGGGGGTTGACCCCCTGAGGGAAGAAATAAATCTTGTTTACATGATAAAGGGCGTAATTTTGGAGAAATAGGATTGAAAGTTTGTAAGTAGGTAGTTTCGTATGATATATTGAATGGAATAGGTTTTAATGCGAATTGGTTGGGGGGTTGACCCCTCAGGGAAATGATTCTTGTTTACACGATAGAAGGCGCAATTTTGGTACCATGGGATTGAAACTTCGTAGGTAGGTAGTTTCGTAAGATATCTTGGATGGTATTTATTTTTATATGAATTGGTTGGAGGGTTGACCTCTCGGAGGAGGAAATAAATCTTGTTTACACGATGAAACGCGCAATTTTATAGAAATAGGGTTGAAAGTTTGTAAGTACGTAGTTTCGTATGATACCTTGGATGTGATTGGTTTTGGTAAGAATAGGTTGGAAATAGGAAATAAATATTTTTTACACATTTATTTATTGAATATATTTTTTAAACTGGATACGTTATGAAAATCTGCTCTTCTAATGTAGCTCGCTGCGATAGAGTTTTTTATAATAATTTCTCAATTGGCAAAAAAAAAATTTTTATTTTTCTTACATTTTCGTTCATTTCTGTTCACTGTGCTTTTGTAAATCTTTGTTCAAAAAAGTTATCGTTGTAAAATATTCGCTATTCTCATATATGATTTAGTGCTATTCTCACAGTTTCAAAAAAAAGGTGCACCACCACACTCGACTTTACCCTAGTTACAAAACAAATCATTATAATGAACATGCTATCGATGAGCAAGTTCTCAGATGTATGACGAACACCAATCCCAGAATGAAGTCGATCAGCATATCATTAAGCTATCAGAAAGTTTGAGCTGTATAGTAAAATGAATAGTTTCAGTGGCATTATTAGTTACCGAAGGTAAATGAAAACTCTATAGTTCGAACATTCCATAGCAAGAAATTTGAACTTTCATGGTGTTATAAACACCTTTGCTGAACAGAGGTACCGATAAAAGGAATTTTATTAATAAATATTTTGTACTAAAACAAAAATTGTGATTTAAGTCCAGCGCGCCCTTTAAATTGAAAGTTACTATAAAGTCAACTAACTAGAATAGCATTTCATGTACCTACTTCACGTAGTGATTTATTATAAAATAAAAAAAAGTTTAACGTTGGTTGAGCTTCTTTATATTGGATGGGAGAGGTTCCCAACCAGTGGCGGCTGGTGAGGGAGGACTCTGGGACTCCGCAATCCCAAGAATTCTAGAAAGAATCATATTTTTTCAAATTTCAACACATAAATATATAATCATATATAATTTTGAAATAGTTACTATAAAACTTAAGCAATATTTCAAAAATCTAAACAAATCCATACGCTCCACCGTAATTTACGAAACTATACCAGTATTTCAATCCAACTGCAACTAACATTGCATTTCTTCCATGAGCACGAGCATTTGAGTCACGAGTCCACATATCGCCCAATAACAGCAATGCGAGATGACGTAATCCGGGGTCGGTGGAGAAGACTGCTACGGACTCAACGTATGAAGATTACCTGCTGTGTTCGCGGATGGTTATGAGGACTGTATTGTTTCTTTCTTTTGTCGATTTTATGAACATGATGAGGATGCGTGAGTTAAAAAAGTTGTTTTTAGCAAATTGAGTTTGTAGGAGAAAGTGGATTTAAAAGATAATGGACGTCCGACGCCAGTTTTGAATATAATTCAGTATCTAATATTTACAACAAGACTCCCTGGTTATGTGGATGTGATGAAAGTACCTAATGCTTTTTTTGTTTTGTTTGTTTAATATTTGGAGGGATGAAAATTGGACAAATGTAGGAGTTCGTGATCTCAAACATTTGGTAGACAAGATTAAAAAACATGAAATTTCTCCAAAGCATAAAATCAGCTTTGCAGCTCTTGGGAAATTTGAATATTGTGTCTTGTTTAAGTGAGGTTTATGCAGAAAAATAAATATTCATAAGTAATATCATAAAGGCATCTAATAATTAATAAAAAAATCGAAAAAACACGTTGGTAAGTAATGGCACCGTAGTTCAGTGGTCAGTGCGTTGGGCTACTGAACAGAAGGTCGCTGGATCGAATCCCGGCCGGAACAACGAATTAATGCGGAGCCACCTCTC
>JARQZK010000732.1:660000-802500 GCA_030704885.1 Cynegetis impunctata
TCTTTCACGATGAATACTCATCATACAAATTCCGGAAAATCTATCATAGTCGAGCTAAGTCATGTCTTGACTGTCTTAATGTGCTGAAGGATCTCTTTACGGTACAGGTTGTGGCTGGAAGAGTTAATCAAATTTTGATTGCTTCCGTTACAGAGGGCTATATGCGCAATGAAAATTGAAGCAGGTCGATTTATTTTAATTTTTCGATTTCTGGAGGAGTAAGTTCAGACAATTTCCATACAAGGTTAGTGCCTCTGGCAGAAAGTTATCCAAAAGATCACCGTAGAAGTCTTGAATAGTGGCTGCTACCTCTAAAAATGTTTTCAAAGTCATGTTCCGCATGGTTTTTGGATGTAGTTAATAAAAGTTGTATATTTCGAATTTTATTCTCGAAATCGATCTTCTAGAACTAGATTCTGAAATAGAGCTTCTAGATATGGAATGATAGTACGCGCCCAATGGCAATGATTTTTTCGATTAATCTGTTTTGATGCTAGTCGCGGCATCACCAACTCAAACCCCAACACTTGGCCGTCCTCTTTAGCTTTTTTTAGAATATTTTCAAATTTTGTTTCGCTGTTTTCTCTATGCTGTCTGATTATGTTTTTCATACAATGGATTTCGCTATAAGATATTACCAAGCTAACCTGCAGGAACATTTTCACGTTCAGCATTTTTCAAAACACAAATCAATAGGTTATTTCTTCAGGTATTAAAAGACTTATACAAAAACCTGATTAAATCTAGCATTTGAAATAAATTTAAATAAGTAAATCTTCTCCAGCGGCGCTCCACCAGGAAGATATCCCGGGCCGCCGTGTCTTGCCCCCCTGTCCTACTGGCGGCGCCCATATATATATATATATATATATATATATATATATATATATATATATAATATATATATATATATATATATATATATATATATATATATATATATATATATATATATATATATATATATATATATATATATATATATATATATATATATATATATATATATATATATATATATATATATATATATATATATATATATATATATATATATATATATATATATACATATATATATATATATATATATATATATATATATATATATTTATATATATATAATATTAATAATATATATATATATATATTTATATTTATATATATATATATATATATATATATATATATATATATATATATACATATATATATATATATAAATATATATATAAATATATAATAATATATATATATATATATATATATATATATATATATATATTCTATAATTATAAATGTATGTAATTATTTTTTATTTTTATATATATATATATATATATATATATAAATATATATATATATATATATATATATATATATATATATATATATATATATATATATATATATATATGTATATATATATATATATATATATATATATATATATATATATTATATATATATATATATATATATATCTATAGATAAATTAGATCTGTATGTATTGTACCTGAATGTTTTATATCACTTTTATCATTTATGACCTCAGTTAAATTTTTTCGAATAATATATGCATAAATTCTAAAATTTCTCTTCATTTTTTAACTTTCTCTTTTTCTGAAATTTTGATGTAAGTATTCAAAATTGAAATTATGGTATTCATTATTTGTATGTTCAATTAGCCCTATAGTTTGTGTTTTCGTAAACTAGAGCACTAATCAGCTAATATTAGCCTACCTGGTTGCTGATATGACTGAATAGCACGCAATTAGGTAGTAACTGAAGACGGCCACAGGCTCAAAAACTTTTTTGAATCATAGTTGTCTGTTGTTTGACTTGTCAATTTTTTTAAAATTCATAATTCGATATTCATTTCAACCTGTCAAAAGTTTTGAGAATTTTTATATTATATATTTACCTGCACTCTTTCGTTGAAGTATTGGAATATAATATAGCGATTAAAACATTTTTGTAAAATGTAATTGAATTTGAGTGACAGAGGAAAAACATTGTTGGCTTCTAGCATACTTCGAGGTGTCGATAGAATATGACAAGATACATTTGAAAATAAAATGTTTAGTTTTCTGAATTATTTGAACAATGCTGGTAAAAATATTTTCATTTCTCGCCATTTTATTGATAAAATATCATCATAATATATGAGGTAACTGAAAAACAGTACAAAAGAACGCTTGCAAGTTTTTATTCGAATAAGCTTATACTTACAGGGTGTCTCATAGTCATATTGGTTTTTAACAATGACTTTCTTCAATATGTGTCTCAATTAATCAAAAAACAAATCAATCAGATGAAATTTCAAAGGTTATATTTGTCTGAACTAACTGAATTTTGTATTTAGAAAAAATTTTGGAAAATGCGAAATATTAAAATGTTGACATTTTTTACAAGACTGAAAAAATCGGAAAACGTTGAAGGAATATCCGTTTTATATACTAAGAAGTGAGTTAATAACATAACATAACATAAGTTAGTTTATTGGTGCTCTCACTTACAAGAAGTTTACACAAGTCAAATATTAACAAACAATTTTAACAATACATCAATTATATATCACTATGATCATTTGCCATGTAGTCATCAATTTTGTAAAAACATTTTTTTACTAAATATGTTTTTATTTTATTCTTGAAACTATTTAGGTGTAACATTTTCACCCTACCTATTTGGTAATATGTTGAAAAATTTTGGTCCATAAAATGACGTACTTGTCTTTATCTTATTTAATCTATGGAAATGTGTATAAATGTTTTCCCGATTTCTAGTGAAATGGGCATGAATTTCTTCATGTGTGGTATAATTTGAAAGCAATGAAAAATGTACAAGTATGGAATAGTTAAGATATTTAGTTTGATAAAATATGATTTGCATTCGGCTCTGTAGCTTATACCAGATAACATTCTTACCGCCCTTCTCTGGAGGGAAAAAACACGTCCCGCATCCGTCGCATGCCGCCAAGCCAGAATCCCATACGAGATCCTTGACTGGACACACGCGAAGTACACCGAGCGTACCGCCCTCTCAGATACATTCTGTGTAAGCGTTCTAAGTGCATAAACACCAGATGCCATTTTTTTGCAAATAGCATCTATATGTGAATTCCATAGAAGTTTGGAATCTATATTAATTCCATACATCCATAGAGTTGAGATAACGACTGTTTGGTTTTTTGATACATTAATGCTTTATTGCTGTAAACCAGCCTTCAATTGTGTCTCGTTCAATTTATCTTTAGGAGTCTGCAGATCTCTTGCTTGTCTAATTAATGTTGTATCATCTGCAAATAAAAGGACGTCAGCACTGTGATCGCAACCTTCCAGATCATTGATGTATATCAAGAAAAGCAACGGTCCCAGCACTGACCCCTGTGGAACACCAAATTTCATTTCACAAGATGATGAATATTTTTCACCTATGTTAACAAAGATACGATTTTATTAACATTGTGCTTTGAGGAGAAAACTTATATAACTCAAGTTTTTGTAGAAGAATATTAAACGAGACACAATCGAAGGCCTTGCTCAGATCACAGAATAGGGCCCCACTATATTCGCCGTTCTCTATGCCCTCATTCACAATTTCTATAAATATCAGTTTCATCAAATATTCAATAGTTGTATATTTTCAATAATTACCTCTTCCAAAATAATTCCGTTGTTATTATCTCACTAAAGATCCCTTGCATAAAAATATGTAGGAACATTAGAAAATAATTTATTTTATTGAAAAAGACATTCGCCGAGTGCATCGCGTACTGAAGAAACTATGCTTTAATATCAAACCGTATTGAAACTTAGAAAATAATTTATTTTATTCATAAAAAAAATCTGGTATGTGTATTTGTCAATCAAAGGCAGCCTTTTTCAATGAAAACCAAATAATAAAGGGCACATTGGACATAAATCAGATTACATTGAATGCGACAGTGATTGATGATTTCCCTTGTACTGCGTTTGAGCCTTACAGAGTTTAATATTTAAAGTGACAAAAATATTTGTCGATGTGGATGAACGTGAATATGATATTTAGAAAATGGAACTTACTTGTATTGAAGTAAATAGGCATGACGACAGTATCAACAAATTGTCGCTTTAATGGTTTTAGGGGAAAATTCATATTAAAAAATATTTAATACAATGCTTTAGTTTCATTACAAAAATTCAGATCATTATGATTTTCAATAAAATAAAATATTAAAATACTGCAATCGGCCATTCTGACTGAAACACCAATCACAACGCATGACGTCACGCTTAGGTAAACTCCGCTGTCAATACTCTCATTCACTGTGTTTTGTTGTGAATACTACTGATTACGCATTAGGATTGATTTTTCATTATTTTACGTGTGGTTTATCGACTTCACTCTACTATAACAATGGAACCAAGCTTTATTAAGGCAAATAGCTCAAATTTGCCCAAGATTGATGTATTAATGTTGGGCGATTTCCTCCCAACAAATGAAGAATTTTGCTCGTCAGAATTTAGAAACGTGAGAATTTCATTGTAAATAAATTGTATTTATCTTTACCCTGGATACATCCAATTTAGATATAATCAAACCCGTTTTGAACTCATGCGAGTTTATTTTACTTTCATAGGTTATTTTTACAATAAACTTGTCATTGTTTACTTTTGAGGTTAGCTCCCTCACAATTTGTAAGTTGCTATTTTATAGTTAATAACATTTTAAGACCCGATAAAATAACTACATTTCTGTAACTAATAAGCACCTACTACTACTAGTACTATTTTCTCCATAGAAAACACCTAAAATCTGATAAATCACCAAGTCAATGTGTATGTATTTGTTCTAATTAATTTTAATTATTTTAGGTCTTCAAGACCATCTTATGGGGACGATGTAATCAGTTGTGTGCAAGTGTAACGGGAAGGAAACATTTGTACAGTAAAGTGCAAGATTTGCCCAGAGCAAATATATATATATATATATATATATATATATATATATATATATATATATATATATATATATATATCTATATATATATATATATATATATATATATATATATATATATATATATGGAAAACAGAATTCTTCGTGTTAACGACACACGTTCGTGGCAATAAAATGAAGTGAACTAGGACATTTATTTGAAACTAATCAAACAAACCTCCTAGCGGAGCTGGTTATAAGAGTTCACGAAGCATCGAAATATCAACATCTACCCCAGACGGTAATTGTTCGAAATGTTAATTTGTTTATCACAATCGATGGAAATTGGTAGACAGACTGTTTCGCCCTTATCGGGGCTCATCAGTATCATCCATCCACCGAGAGTGATAACCAAACCAACATTTCAAACGGTCATACATATTTCTTCTAGTAACTCCATGACATATAAATATGACACAGCGCCACCAGTCGGAAACAATTGAACCACATCTTTCAGAATAGGAGAAAACATTTCGGCAACGAAACTCTTACGTCCTGACACCCGAAGGTGGTTACTATAATCGCTAAGCAAGAGTAAAGTTGATACATCCATTTTGATGTAATTCAACATTCACACGCCGCAAGTAACAAGCGCTCCAATTTTATACCTTTTACAGGTAGCAATGAATGGAAAACAGAATTATTCGTGTTAACGACACACGTTCGTGGCAATAAAATGAAGTGAACTAGGACATTTATTTGAAACTAATCAAACAAACCTCCTAGCGGAGCTGTTTATAAGAGTTCACGAAGCATAATATCAAAGCCCCGATAAGGGCGAAACAGTCTGTCTATCAATTTCCATCGATTGTGATAAACAAATTAACATTTCGAACAATTACCGTCTGGGGTAGATGTTGATATTTCGATGCTTCGTGAACTCTTATAACCAGCTCCGCTAGGAGGTTTGTTTGATTAGTTTCAAATAAATGTCCTAGTTCACTTCATTTTAATATATATATATATATATATATATATATATATATATATATATTTATATATATATATATATATATATATATATATATATATATATATATATATATATATATATATATATATATATATATATATATATATAAATATATATATTATATATATGATTAACAAATCTAAATTTGATTTTACTACGTTTATTTTCACAAAATATTTTGCAAAATATAACACTGCGATTGCAATTTCGGTCACTAGACCATCATCGGCTTCTTAACTCAAACTGCCCGATGATGGTCTAGTGACCGAAATTGCAATCGCAGTGTTATATTTTTCAAAATATTTTGTGATAATAAACGTAGTAAAATCAAATTTAGTTTTGTTAATCATGTTAAATTATCACGTAGTAACGACGGATTCCATCAAATATATATATATATATATAAATATATATATATATATATATATATATATATATATATATATATATATATATATATATATATATATATATATATATATATTTTATATATATATTTATCTATATATAAATATATATACATATATATATATATATATATATATATATATATATATATATATATATATATATATATATATATATATATAATATATATATATATATATATATATATATATATATGTATATATATATATATATATATATATATATATATATGTATATCTTTCGGGTTTCGACGTACGAGCTTTAATCACTTATTTCTTATTATTTTCTTGTTTGAAATATGTACAAATACTTTCTAGAGTGTTCTTATTGATGTGTTTTTACATTGCGGTACTGCACACCACTCATAATTTTTGGAATTCATTTTTATCACAGGAATTAATTTGATGTTTTGTTTACTTTCTTCGCTACGCACAGACACAATGATATGTTTACCTAAGCGTGACGTCAGACCGACGCCATGACACATGCGAGCTGTTTTCGCGCGCTATTGAAATAATATTAGAAAAATGGCTTTAAACTTCGTTAAACTTAAGTTTATTACCGAAATGAAGGTTTTTTCGTGAATAGTAAATGTGTACCCACATTAAGGAAGAGTATTTCAAAATCTTTCGTCACGCCTATTCCACAATTCTTGCATATCATTGATTAAAATTTAAGTTTTTTCTTTTATTATTGTTTGTGGCTTGTCTGAAGACACGGATGAAATCTACTACAAACAGAAGATTGTGCGGTACAAACCATGACGGGGGTATATGAACAGTTTGAAATTGAACGTATGTGATTGATGATACGAAATCAAATGAGTTAGTTATTTTATCAGGAGTACCACAGGGATCTATTTTGTTGGGTCCTCTGCTTTTTATCTTGTTTATAAATGATCTATGTATTGCTGATGATGCTAAACTGGTGATGTATGCAGATGACACAAATATTCTGATTTCCAGGAAGACAGAGGGAGAACTGATGCATGCAGAGAATCGGGCATCAGACACCTTTAGCGATTGGTGTTCTAAAAATGAACTAGTTATAAATGCAGTCAAATCATTTGGTATTCGATTTTTACCAAAAAATTTACCTGATGACCAGGGTCTACCTACTATTTAAGGTACTTAGTAGATCTATTGAACAGGTAAAATAGATTAACTTATTATGATGAGATCTCTCAAAGTCGGTTTTTTTTACATGTTTCACGGCTGTTGTACTTTGGATTGGTCCAGTCTGTGCACAAAAGAAGGTCATAAGATGTATGACATTCTCTCACCGTGTGGAGCACTGCAGGCCTAAGTTTGCGAACCTGCGAATCTTGACACTACCCTATCTGTACATCTTTAACTTGCTCTGCTATATCAAGGGTAATGAGAACTCATACATTAAGAACCGGGATCTGCACAACTATCACACAAGAGATAATCATAGGATGCACTTACCTTTTTCAAGGTAGAAGGTTGCGCATAACTCACATGTATACCAAGGTATTAAATTATTTAATAAAATGAGCAACCTTATCAGAGTTAATGTGAGAATGTCAATTTTCAAACATCAGGTGGAGTTTTTGCTAAAACATGCATTCTACTCTGTGGAGGAATTAATGAATGTTCAATTATGGTATGACTATCTTTTTAATTTATGAGATATTTATGTATGTTTATTATCTTATATTTTCTGGAGCAATACATTATTATGACCCGAACTAGAACAGTAACAACTAATATTTGGGCAAATATTAGGACGCCTGGTCGTTGGTTTAGTGGCTGAAGAAGATTATAACTTCCTCAAAACGAGATTCGTTCCCAATATTCTTGGATTTTGCGATATCTTCAAAAATGCTCTACGGCTAATAACAAAAAAAGATGAAGTCACCAGTTACAAAGATCTGATGTTGCGAAATCTCGGTAAATATGAATGAATTGAAAAATTAACATGTTCAATACATGTCCGCTCACATGTTGGTCTATGATCACACGCTCCCCTGTTACCTATGTTCGATACATAATACATTGATACATAGGATAGGTGTTTGTTGATTGTTCTAGACATGTCCGCATTGAGGTAGGGTGCAGATGCGCGGAACGGGCTTTTGTGCCACCAAAATTTAAACGGCTACGGCTATCATTAGCATACATGTTGGTTAGGGACGACATGACTTTTATTTTTGAAATTTTAAAATTCAGTTGAAAAAATGCTTGCTTCGCTCAATATTTGCAAACACCAGCATGCATTGCATGCCTTTATATATATATATATATATATATATATATATATATATATATATATATATATATATATATATATAAATATATATATATATATATATATATATATATATATATATATATATATTGTTACGAAGATGTCTAAAGCCGACTCTGTGTGCTCTGGAATATTCGATGAACGTTGAAGTAAGCGCCCTCTTAATTCGAAGACTGGAACATTCTGGAAGCTTCTCGAAGGAATGACATGACATATAAAAGCGACCATAGAAGAGTCGGAAGAGTCAGGGGACAGTTACAGTTTACAGTGAACTACCGTGTTATTAAAGAAGAACGAAGCTTGTGTTTTTGAAGTAGTGACAGTTATTGTAAAGTGTGGTTATTTTAAAATTGCTGTTTTGTAAATAAATACCGATTTGTTTATTAATTAAATTTAGTTAGTTATTGGAAATCATCCTAGAGAACCCGAATTCGTAACAACTGGTGTCAGAAGTGTGGGATGCCAATAACCAGAGAGATGGAATCGATGATGGAAAAACTAATGCAAAAACTCGCCGAACAACGTCAACAGGAGAAATTGGAAGAACAGAAATGTCGAGAACAGGAGAAATTGGAAGAGCAGAAACGTCGAGAACAGGAGAAATTGGAAGAACAGAAATGTCGAGAACAGGAGAAATTGGAAGAGCAGAAACGTCGAGAACAGGAGAAATTGGAAGAGCAGAAACGTCGAGAACAGGAGAAATTGGAAGAGCAGAAATGTCGAGAACGGGAGAAATTAGAAAAACAAAAACGTCGAGAACAAGAAAAACTAGTTGAGCAGAAACGTCGGGAGCAAGAATTACAAGGATTACAGAAAATTCTGGAAGATCTGGACAGAGGTAGGAAGGAGGATAATGAAAAATTGAGAGGTGAAATAGTACATGTGAAGGAAGACCTGGAGGAGCAATTGCATGATTTAGAAAAGCGAATATCTACAGTGGAAAGAAATGAATCAAAAGTAATGTCAAATCCAGTCCCCAGACAGAAAGTTTCGAAGCCACCTACTTTTGATGGAGATTCTTCCTGGCCAATATTCAAAGACAGTTTGAAGCAGCAGCCCAAGCTAATGGTTGGACAGATGAAATGAAAGCAGTAGAACTGGTTTTGTCCCTCAGAGGTAAAGCTGCAGAACTGTTACAAAAATTGTCAGTAAAAGAGCAGGAAGATTACATAACTCTAATAAAATCCCTAGAGTTGAGATATGGAGATGATCATAAAAAATGTTGTATCAGGCTCAATTAGAAGGTAGGCATCAATTGGAAAATGGATCACTACAAGAATTTCAGGCCGAAGTAGAAAAGTTGACTCGGTTAGCCTACCCAATGGCTCCAGATGATATCCTCGAGCAATTGAGTGTCAAATCTTTTGTTAATGGGTTAAAAGACACCGACCTGATTCAACATCTGAAAATTTTGAGACCTAGAACAGGAAATGATGCTTTAGTGAGGGCTCTAGAATTTGAAACATCAAAATTAACATCTTGTAATAACCGAGCAACACACAGAGCTCGAAAAGTGGAAGTAGAGGAAAATAATACGCTTGGAGTAGTATTGGAACGGTTAGACAAACTTATTTCTTCTTTTGAAAAGAACCGAGTATCTTTTAAGGGTGAATGTTACTTGTGTGGAAAATATGGACACACTTGTAGAGAATGTCGTCCAAGAATGAACAGAGGAAGAGATGATAATAGAAACAAAAGAATAATCGATTTAAGGAGAACTACCATTGATTTTAATAACCAAGCAACACACAGAGCTCGAAAAGTGGAAGTAGAGGAAAATAAAACACTTGGACTAGTATTAGAACGGTTAGACAAACTTATTTCTTCCTTTGAAAAGAACCGAGTATTTTCTAAGGGTGAATGTTACTCATGTGGAAAATATGGACACATTAGTAAAGAATGTTGTTCCAGAATGAACAGACGCAGAGATAATAACCGAAACAGAGGAATAATCGATTTAAGGAGAACTACCATCGATTTGAATAACCGAGCAACACACATAGCTCGAAAAGTGGAAGTAGAGGGAAACAAAACACCTGGAGTAGATATAGACAAACTTATTTCTTCCTTTGAAAAGAACCGAGTAACCTTTAAGGGTGAATGTCACTCATGTAGAAAATATGGACACACTAGTAGAGAATGTCGTTCCAGAAATAACAGAGGCAGAGACAATAACAGAAACAGAGGAATAATCGATATAAGGAGAACTACCATTGATTCGAAACAGGGATGGACGACAGAAGAATTAATTGAGGCACAGGAACAAGATCCTGAAATAAAGCATCTCAGAGAATGGAAAAGACTCGACCGTAGACCCAGCTGGAAAGATATTTCAACAATGAGCGCTAAAACGAAGGCACTCTGGGCGCAATGGGATTCCTTAATTCTTGAAAATGGGTTACTCAAGAGGAAATGGGAAAGTCCGGATGGTAAAGAAATCAAAACCCTCTTAGTGGTACCAACCAGCAAAGTGCAAGAACTTCTACAGGAAATTCACGGTGGAAGCTCAGGGGCCCATTTTGGCGTGAATAAGACAATTGCAAGGATAAGGGAAAGATTTTACTGGGTCTATTGCCGTGATGACGTAGAAGCTTGGTGCAGAAAATGTCCAACATGTGCAGCCACTAAGGGACCCTCAAAGAGAACTCATGGAAAAATGGAGAAATACAATGTAGGGCTTCCATTTGAGAGGATCGCTATTGATGTTGCCGGGCCATTTCCAACTTCTAACGATGGAAATAAATACATACTGGTTGTCATGGATTACTTCAGCAAGTGGCCTGAAGCCTATGCTCTTCCGAACCAAGAGACTGTCGCACGTGTACTGGTAGATCAGTTCATATCTCGATACGGAGTTCCACTGGAATTGCACTCAGACCAGGGAAGAAACTTCGAAAGCGAAGTTTTTAAGAAAGTGATGGAGATATTGAACATCCGAAAGACCAGAACCACTCCATTACATCCACAGTCTGATGGGATGGTGGAAAGATTCAATCGCACCATGGAACAATACCTGTCGAAGGTTGTGGCTGATCACCAAAAGGATTGGGACAGACATTTGCCAGTACTGCTGATGGCTTATCGAGGATCGGTTCATGATTCCACAGGTCATACTCCAGCAAAGATACTCTTCGGTAGAGAATTACGTTTACCATGTGATTTGCTGTTCGGTACTCCCGAAGATACACCATTGGAAGTAAAGACTTATGCAGATGAATTGAGACTGCACCTAAGAAAGATCCATGAGCACGTCCGGGATAAGATAGATGCTAGTACTGACAGAATGAAGACCAGATATGATTTGAGGGCGAACTCAGCCGGATTCAAAGAAGGAGATTTAGTATGGTTGTACAATCCCCAGCGAAAGAAAGGGTTATCACCTAAATTGAGCCAGAATTGGGAAGGAGCCTATAAAGTCACAAAGAGGATAAATGATGTTGTCTACCGAATCCAACGCACTCCTAGGACGAAGCCTAAAGTTGTACATTTAGATAGGCTAGCAAAGTATCACGGTGGAGGTGTATCAGAAGATTTTGATCGGGACGATCAAACTTAAGAGGGGGGCAGTGTTACGAAGATGTCTAAAGCCGACTTTGTGTGCTCTGGAATATTCGATGAACGTTGAAGTAAGCGCCCTCTTAATTCGAAGACTGGAACATTCTGGAAGCTTCTCGAAGGAATGACAAGACATATAAAAGCGACCATAGAAGAGTCAGGGGACAGTCTACAGTTACAGTTTACAGTGAACTACCGTGTTATTAAAGAAGAACGAAGCTTGTGTTTTTGAAGTAGTGACAGTTATTGTAAAGTGTGGTTATTTTAAAATTGCTGTTTTGTAAATAAATACCGATTTGTTCATTAATTAAATTTAGTTAGTTATTGGAAATCATCCTAGAGAACCCGAATTCGTAACAATATATATATATATATATATATATATATATATATATATATATATATATATATATATATATATATATATATATATATATATATATTTCAATTCGTTTCTTTGGTTAAACTGAGAACAAAACTCTGTGGTTTCAGATACTGTGTCCTTGTACGATATAAATTATAAACAAAACTACTGTTTCCATTTATTATTTGTTTATTTTTAAATGAAAATGGTTCTTAACTGTGTGGCCTATGGTTGCAGCAGTGTCCACGTTCGAAATAAGCCCATTACTTTTCATACGTAAGTTTGATTATAGTTCATGAAAAAAATTAAGCAGTTTCATAACCTTAAAATTAATTCTCAGATTCCCCTTTAAACGTCCAAAAATTTTGAAACTATGGATAACAGCAATAAGAAGGGACAACTGGTATCCTTCAAAGACAAGCAGGATCTGTGGCAATCACTTTTTATCTACTGATTTTCAAAATATACCCGGAAGCAATCGCAAACTTTTGAAATTGGATGCTGTACCAAGTGTTTTTAATTTTCAAAAACATCTTATGAAAGCTGCAATTCTTACACCTATACGTAAAGTACTAACATCACACACTCTACAAGGTGTGTATTAAAGATATATATTTTTATCAATCATTTCAAATTTTAACACATTTAGATCTATGTGTTTGACTGAGATAGCGATCCTACAATCTATTCTTTGGGGGCCTCACATTTACGCGCGCGGTCGTTCCAGTTTTTTTTAGATTGAGTTCACTGTCACTGCGTAAGCAGTAGAATCTAGAAAAGGATAAATATTTTGAATGAAAAATGAAAACATTGAAAGAAAACAATAAGGTAGTAGTGATCTTGGTACAGTGTACAGTTTTGTGCAATTGCCAATTCATTTCAGAAATGGGCATTAGATGCTATTTATGCCGACGTAAAACATCGAAGCGTGATCGAGTTTCATTACACAAGTATGTTTAATGAATATTTGTTTTTATAATTAATGATAATTCAAAAACTTATTTACTTATATTGGTGATTATTATAATTTATAAACACGTTTCCGAAGAATCCAATACTTAGGAATAAGTGGATAGAAGCTTGTAATTTATCGCATTCTGATAATCTCACTTATAATTACATATGCTCTGTGCATTTTAACGCTGAGGATGTTGATAAAGGTAACAAGCTCCAAACTAGGTGTTCCCTAAAAGTCGGTGCTGTTCCATCGATTGTTGTGCCAAATCCCATTCATTCGAATAACAAAAACACAAATGTAATAAATAATGAAGTTAAAATTATCCATATATTTGACATATAGACAACATAGGTGTTCTACAGCTCCCATTAGCTATAAATACTTCTGATGTAAGTATTAATATTATTTTTTACACTTCCAACTATTATGTAAAACAATTTCAAATCAAAGATATTTTTATATGCTATATCACTCGTGATCTATGCCATAAATTCATACTACTACTAAATACTTTATGGGATTTAAAATAATTGAACATTGCAGGTGGAAATGAAATTACCTGAAGATATATTGAAATACTCGTAACTGCAGATGAAAGCTATAGGGGAAGCAACTAAACTAACTAAAAAAGGGAATTAACTATCTAAATTGGAGAGATGAATGTTTAACTGGTCATGCAGACATTAAGTTTATTGTTCTGTTCTTTCAAGAGAACTTTATTATATAGAATATGAAAACTGTGAGGCTACGTCTCTTTTCATGGAAATGGATCGCTTCGAGATGCGATTCTAACCGATTGAATTATATTTTGAAAAATCGCGCCTATTGGCGATTTCAAAGATCGATGCGACCGTAGCGGCTAAAAACTGAACTTCAGAAAGCAGGTAATCAGCCGCCATTATTCCTTGTGATTGTCGATTAGTATTGTTGTTGAGTCGGCGTCTTTTTTTGAGTGGTTTTCTTATTTTTGTTGTGTTTTCTTTGTTTTCCTTCATTGAAATGTCGTTAGAAGAGCCGTCGACCACCAAGATGCCCCATAAATCAAGGTATAACACCAATTGTTGTGTTTATGGTTGTCATTCCAGGAAAGGAAATGACAGAACTATTCACTTTCATGCTTTTCCCGACAAAAACTCTGGGATAAAAGTAAAAATTACCAATGCCATGGGGCAGGTGGAGGAAATCGACAAAAGGAAGGCATGGGAAAAAGTCCTACGCATGGGAAAACCAGTGACCAAATTTATGAGAGTGTGCTCTAAACATTTCACAAGGGAAGATTATCGCGCTAAAGGTAGGATTCTGAATAGTTTTTCAAAATATCAAATCTATAATTCCATAACTCTAGCATGACCATTACAATAAAATAAATAATAATAATTTTTGATGAGCCTATTTTCAATCAAATACTGACAACTCCAAACAGGAATGAAAGCATCGATTATTATCTTTTTAGTTTTCAAATATTCTTTTTCAGTTCTTTTAAATAAAAGTTATAATTATTCAGAATTTGCTGCGAGATTTTTTCGTTTGCTTTTTACATAAATAAAATATATTTAAATGGATTTATCAGTTTTTAAAAATATGCACAATTGTTCATTTTTTGGTCCATAACTGTTGAGAGGTAATAATTATAGTCTAATTTCTTCCAGGTTTAGCAAAGAAACAGCCAAAATTAGGAAGATTTGTAGTTCCATCCCAGAGTCTACTCAAAAAGAAGTTACAAACTGGCACAATGCAAGAACCATCCTCGGTACCATCAAATCTTCGGAAGCAGAGTTTAGCAAGGAGACAGCAGATCAGATCCTACAACCAACTTAATGATGAGGAAAAAATAGTCATTCAAGGTGTATTGCAATTAAGTAATATGCCAGCTACCTCATTTCACAATAACTTTGTTCAAGTATGTAGTGGTGATTTTTTGATAACTTTTTCATCCGCCGTAACACAAGACACTCAATTAAATTCTTTGACAGGAATAAAATCTTTTGTCTTTTTGACATTGCTGACAGAAATGATCACTCAAAATTATCCTGACAAAAAAGTCAGTAAGCTTACAGTGAAAGACAGGATAATTTTGGTGTTCATCAAACTTAAAATGGCTGTAAAGTTAAATATTTTGTCCTTTTTTCTAGAAGTTTCTCCAAGTTTATATAAGTCAATTTTTATTGAGTACATACATTACTTTGGAAATGTGTTAGCTGATTTTATTTATTGGCCATCTTTTACAAGATGTCAATACAAGAAAATATGCCGATCTGTTTTGAAACCTTTAAAAATGTTAGGATAGTTTTAGGTTGTATTTAAATTCCAATTGGAAAACCTAAATGTCTGTGCTGTCGTATTAGGACATATTCACATTACAAAGGTAGGCAAACAATAAAAATCATGACTGGTGCAGCCCTGATGGACTTCTTACTTTTGTTTAAAAAACTTATGGTGGAAGAACCTCAGATGAGGCAATATTTGAACAAATAATAAATTAATAGAAAAACTTGTGCCCTTTCAAGATATGATAATGGTAGATAAAGGATTTTTAATATTATATTATATATAATACTAAATAATATAATACTAAATAGATAATTGGTTTGCCATTTTGGACTTCCTAAAATGCAGGCGGCCGAAGGCCGCATTATGGCAAACTTATAAATCCGAGATAAGGATATCGGTCCCGAATCGCGGGGCCCGAAGGGCCCCGTCGATCGCTCACGTCCTTTCCGTAGTGCTTAGGCTACGTCTCGCCTCGATCCGAGACGCCGATCTTCGATATCGAACGTTTAAAGTTTGACGTTTCTCCGAAATTCGCGAAAACGGCTGCATTATCGACGCTTAAGAACTATTTTCGTGTCACATGGACTTGAATTCACGTGACCGCCTTTGGAGCCGATAGTTGGACGGGTTGAATTCTATCGAGAAGTTTCGGCACGGCGAGGCCCAATGAGGTCGTAGTATTTAGCCGATTATTCACGAACTGAGATTGACAGCCAGTAGATTGTGCGCCCGTTCGACAGAGGCAGGGACGGGCTTAGCACTCCTCGGCGTTCGAGAAACTATATTTTTATCGATATATATTTTTCACGGATCAATTTAAGGGCGATGGAGCCTCTCACTAGTATATTCTAATCAAAATAGCATAAGAATAATGAGGCCTCATTCCTTAAGAAAAACAAAATATCAGAAAATGAAGCTAAAGAAAATGTTCTCATTTTCAAAGCCAGAATGCACATTGAGAGGGTAAATCAGCGAATGAGAATATTTACTATTCACACCGGAATGAATAAATTTAACGTAAAAACACTACACAGAGTCTAACGTCATAGAAGTAAACAGGCAATTTGAGCCACCAGGTCCCTTTTTGGCCCTTTTTATAACTTAACCCATAAAGGTTCACCTGCTAACCGCCATATTTGTTTACATACGACAGCGCAACCATCGGTAGCTAAAATCGCCAATAGCAAACCGAATTATAAAGTAAAAAATAATTTATTTTACTAAAAAAAAAATTGAGTTTGGTTCCTTGATTTACCAAAATAAAATCCTTAAAGAAGGTACAAAAAGAACAAAGTAATGATAACCAGCCCCTGGAGGATAAGAATAACCCAGATTGGGTACCAACTCAAAACATGGAATACATAGTTGCTGAACAAAAAGATTTACAGTCCCTGAAAAGACTCGAAAGAAGTACAGTTAGGTCAGAAAAAAAGATTCAAAAAGGTTTGTTAATAGTGTATTATGTTCATGATCAAACTCTTCAAAGGTCGACTACCACAATGGTCACAATCAACAATTCCATCTGAAAATGCACCAAATTCAGGATTTTCTTCTGAAATGCAAAAACCTATGATTTTCACACTTAGATTCTTGTGATTCTTCTTCATGGCATCTGTATATGATTTCAAATTATTCTTCTCATTTTTTAAGTTGGTTTCAAGAACACAACTTTTTCAGGATAGCATATTCCTTTAATCCAAGATAATAATGATTTGTTGAATTGAGTTCTAAATCTTGAATCTTTTTAATTATTTATTTATTTAATCAAACGGACCTGCCATTTTACATTGTAGACTAAGTAGTCGAAACCATCCCAAAGACGCTATACAGTAGAAATGGAAAAATTTGTATTGGCATTGTATTTTTATAGCCCAAAGGCATATAATTTTCTATGTGGTACAAACAGTCTCACCTCATTGTGTCCTATTGCGGAAATGGTTATACAGTAAAATTTGTGAAGTAGGTCTTCTCTCAGAAATATTCACCTATCTCAAGGAAAAAATGTAAAAAATAATCTCAGTTTGCAAAAATGTTGCATTGATTTTTGATGCGATGGTTTTAAGGTCCCATATAATCTATGATAAAGTTGAGAATTAATATTTTGGGTATGCAGATTATGGTGGAATAGCAAATATCAGTGCTGAAGATGTAGCAACAGAGGTGTTAGTTTTTCAAGTGGTATCTTATTCTCAACAGTTTAAATTACCTATTGCTTACTTCTATATTAACAAAATATTGGAAGAAATACAAAGTCGCTTATGCAAAATCGCTATTGAAATTTTGTTTACAAAATAGGGGTTTGTGTTTGTGCCATTACAAGTCATAGTTGTTCTACAAATATGAAGTTATATTAGGTTTAAGGCTGTCCGCAGATAATTTGGTAACACATATTAAACATCCAATGAGTGATAACAAAATATATTGCGTTCTTGATCTCTGTCATATGTTGAAGGTATTGTTTATTTTTATTTGATTAGAGATGTGTTAAATTGCAACAAGAAGAAGGCGTGAAATTAGCCAATTCCTTGACTGTCTCATATAAATTATAACCAAAAACGAAAAATATTAAATTAGCAGTGCAAGTAATAAGTTCAAGTGCTGCTGATGCAATGGATTTTTTATGAGTTACTGGACACCCCAAATTTCAAGATAGTGGGGCAGCAGTAGAATTCTTGAGAATTTTCGATAGACTATTTCATCTGAAGAACTGGAGAAGAAGAAAATATTTGAAAATAAACGGCCAAACTGTTCTATACCATCATAGAAAGACATTTGATCTTGGGTTCCTCGCCAACAAGAACAGCTTCAAGTCATCGACTTTGGAATTATTAAATTTACCAGAGAACCCACTAAAAAGATTTTTAACATATAGAACTTCACAGGATCACCTAGAACTATTTTTTTCTTGTGTAAGAAATCAAGGAGGTTGGAATAATAATCCGAATACCTTATATTTTAAATGGACGTTAGGGAAATTATTATTTAGTAGTAGCGCCACCCCAAGTGTTAATACAAATTGTAGAAATTTTTTGCGAATAATTTTACCATTTTCCGGTTTCCATGAAATCGTCATTCAACAGAAAATGGAAATATTAATGAATAGTGTGACGAGCAGCTATCAGAAGACTTTGGATAATCTGCAAATAACATAAATTTATCGTCTTTTCAAAGTAATATCTTGGTGGTTTTATTGTGAGAATGATGTTTGTGAAATTTCAATACTAACACTGCCAACATTTCGTTGTAAATGAAAATAAAAGAGACCCTACATATTAAATTGATGTTAACAATTTTTCTGCATTTACAACCTTTGTTTCAAGGGTAAAGTTGATTTTTTGTTCAGATGCTGTTCTTGAAATAATTCAGTTTTGTAAAAAATCGTACAAACTTTTTGTATGTTCCAATTATCTTGGTAAAACAAACAATGTTATAAATGTTGTACTCAAACATTTTCTTCCGATTTTGAACAAATTATTTTCTATGTCACATCCTATTACTGATACTTGTAATGTACTGCACGAAATTCAAGCAATAAAATATATTTCAAAGGATTACTCAAATATCAGAATTCAAACTGATGCCAAAAACATAACTCTACTAAAATAAAATCTACAATCAAAAGCTTCGATAAGACGAAATTATTTTATAATGTTTGAGTTGAACATATGAAATGGCAAAATATTTGTATTTCATTTAAAAATATATTGTTTATTCCATATACCTACCTAATATGTAGATACTACCTCTATTAAAATTTTGCTTGTTATTTATTTCACCCTATTTATAAAACAGATATTTCGTGAATATTAGCGCCAAGGGGCTCGTCATGGCTTTTTTTCTTCTTACACACACACGAAATAAGCCTCGGAATAAAAGGATTGTATTTAAACATAGGGATGAATATACACAGGATTTACATTTATTGATGAGAAAAAAAGCCACGAATGTGTCGAAACGTTAACTTTTTAATAAAAATCGTTTTTATGAGATTCACCAAGCCTGTTATTGCTAATAATTATCAAAAAGTACTTCTTGTATCAGAAACTGGTATATGTGAAGTTCAACAAACACACCTGGCGCCTATTATTTGAAATTTACATGAGAGGTGCTGATTTGAACGCATATGTAGAACAGAGAAGATAATCCCTCTTTAGTTTCTGACTGGCACATTCGTTTCAGTTAATTTGAGGTCTGAATTTTAAACATTTATTATTTCACCTTCTTGAGGTTAGATTTATCATAATGGGTACTTCATTAATATTCCAGTTGCCAAATGATGCCACAAAATCTGAATGTCAATCAGATAGAAGAAAACGCACATATAATACAACAGAACGATCACATATTCTTAAGAAACAAAGAAAGGTATTAATCGAAGATTAACAAAATTTTGGATTCATCTGGAAATTCAGGTACCTAATTATTTATATCGCAAGCTCAAGTGAAAAGAACTATAACAGCAATATATATATATATATATATATATATATATATATATATATATATATAATTATATATATATATATATATATATATATATATATAACTTTTTGATAATTATTAGCAATAACAGGCTTGGTGAATCTCATAAAAACTCGATTTTATCAAAAAGTTAACGTTTCGCCACGACATTCGTGGCTTTTTCAAAACTTTTGAAATTTATTTACATTTTTTTTTTAATTCATATTTATGGCCTTGTTTGAACACATTAGCCAACCTATTAATACTAGTTCTGATATTTCAACCCAACATATCTTTTATTTTTAATGCCGATTTTTATATTGAAAGAAAAACAAAAGAGAAATTTTCAACTTAATTTTTACCCTATTTCACAAAGGAAAAAACATAGGGACACTTAGCGCCAAGGGGCTCGTCATGGCTTTTTTTCTTCTTACACACACACGAAATAAGCCTCGGAATAAAAGGATTGTATTTAAACATAGGGATGAATATACACAGGATTTACATTTATTGATTAGAAAAAAAGCCACGAATGTGTCGAAACGTTAACTTTTTAATAAAAATCGTTTTTATGAGTTTCACCAAGCCTGTTATTGCTAATAATTATCAAAAAGTTAAAAATAGTTAACAGGCAACAACAATTTAAATATATATATATATACAACAATATTTCAGTGATTCTTGGTACTGTCATAATTTGCGGGACGCAAAAATGGTAACTGAGATGATTTACGGAACGTATTCACGAGAACCATAGATATATGCTTTATATTAAGATTTCTATGATTTGAACCAAAGACCTTACAGGTGTGACGAAAGATTTTGAAATACTCTTCCGTAATGTGGGTACACATTTACTATTTACGAGAAAACCTTTATTTCAGTAATAACTTAAGTTATATTTTTTGAATAGTGCGCGAAAACAGCTCGCAGGTATCATGGCGTCGGCTCTGACGTCATGCTTAGGTAAACATGTCTATGCGTAGCGAAGAAAGTAAAAACATTAAATTAATTCCTGTGGTAAAAATGAATTCCAAAGTTTATAAATGGTGTGCAGTACCGCAGTGTAAAAACACATCAATAAAAACACCCAACAAAGTGTTTGTACATGTTCCAAATAAGAAAATAATAAGACATAAGTGGTTAAAGCTCGCACGGCGAAACCCAAACGACGTGGTCACGAATTCGCCAATTTATTTCTGTGAAGACCACTTTGATGTGAGTATGTTATCATATATTGATATGTCTTAAACTTTATAAAAACGTTTGTTTGTTATTATCAATTTTGATCGTTTACTTTTCTTTTTGCAGTTGCCAATTGATATGGAAAATTATATGGAGTATCATGTGATGGGGTCAGTATCACAAGTACGTATGAAACCAGGATGTATGCCCCATAAATTTATATGCCAGCCAGATAGGAAACGACGAACATCTGACACAACAGAGCGACCCTATATAGCTAAGAAACGAAGAACGATGATTCTTAAAGAGTGTAAAAAGGAATCCGAAGAAAAATGTATAGAACAATCAAGTGTGGAAGAAATTGCATCCGGTAGTTCAGGTATATATTATTAACATATTTATTAGAATATAGCATTGAAAAAGTAAAATCTCTTAAAATGGAGTCTGCATCAGACTGAAGCGATATTATAGAGGATGACAAAAAGAGAGAAGATTCAAACGCTTTAGAGTGTACCTTGAAGAAAATTAAAAAAAGCCTCTGTTCTTATATTGGCATTCCATTGAGTTGTTATTATTTAGTTAACTTGATTCAAGAACAGACAAATATACCATTTAACCATATTTTACTATGTCTAAAAAAGATTAGATTAAATAATTCATTCCGTGAACTTGCTGATGACTTTGGCATTGATAGAACTTATCCAAGCAAAATTTTTTCTAAAAATATACCTATTATAGCAAGTATAATGCGTCCTTTTATTGTATAATTAGATAAGAAATTGATTTTAAAAAATGTGACTTTAGAGATTGAAGTACAAAAGCCTTAAAATGCCTTAAATCAAGTCTTTACTGGTCTGATTATAAGAGAGCCAATACCATTAGGTACCTTACATCTTGTACACCTAATGGTTTGATAAATTTTATTTCGAATGGTTATGGAGGCCGAATAACAGACACATGCATTGTTGAAACTTCGGACTTCTCAAAATGTTTGCAACCCAATATGTGGGTCATGGCAGATAGGGGATTTAAACATGTGGAAGTTTATTTACGAAAAATGGGCATGCTATTAGTACGGCCTCCAAGTGTTGTATCAGGAGGTAAGTTAACTAAAGTTGCAGCAAAAGAAACTAAACAAATGGCCAGCTTAAGAATTCATGTTGAATGAGTGATAAGACGGTTACGTGAATTCAACATATTAAAATCATATGCCTGTCTTAACTTAAGTTTGGTTAAAGTTCTTGATGAAGTGACAACTATAGCTTGTGGTTTGATTAATATACAAGATTCTCTTATTAAATAAAACACTAATAGAATAGAATATATATTTATTGCATAGACATGTACATATAAAAGAAAATTTTAACAAAAACAAACAATAACCAAGATACACTATATTAACTTATAAGATGTTAAAAAAATATTTAATATTTATAAATGAACAAATAATGCAATTCTTATGTACTATCTATACAAAAGGACGAAGTTCTACAAGTAGATCTTCCACTTCACCCAGTCAGTGAAATAATGACAATTTAAATAATCCTAATAAGAGCACTCTGTGAAGAAGCATTAAGCAATCGATCCCAAACAGTATTTTTAAATGCCGCAGAAGTCATATGCAGATCACTCAAATATTTATTTAATGTTTTCGCTGCTACATATGCAAAGCTTCCCTCAAACCTGCTAGTTCTATGTATTGGCACAGTGAAAGAATCAGTTCTAATGCTTTTGTTGTGAATGGTAGATCTCTTGATTAAAATACGGAATAAATAGTCAGGGCATTGTGATGAGACTAATTTTTGTAAAAAATTTACAAGCAATTCTATGCGGTTTTTAATATTAAGCTCATTTAATTCGTGCAAATATGGAGATACGTGTAGCCTATATGGAATAAGACAGACATACCTCATGCACGCATTCTGAATTCTCTGCAATTTAATTTTGTTATAGTTTGGTAGAAAATAGAAATACACTAGACAACAGTAATCTATACTCGGATAAATCATGCCCGATTTCACCAACGAGATGTGTAGGAAGTTCCTAACTAAGTAATTCCTACAATAGGAAATACCTAAATCCGATACTTACCTAAATCGGAAAAAAAAACCTAACCTAAATCGGATTTCACCAACCTAAGGAATTCTTAGTTAAGAAATACCTTGTTATAAACTTGATTTGGAAAGTTTTGTACATATAATTTGTACCACTGTTTAATACTAGACTGTATATTTGACAAAAGGTAGTAAGAAGAGAAAAAATTATAGAAATATAATAATTTTATTATAGCAATTTGTTTTTAGGCATTACTTAATGCCCGCCATATACGCTACGGTAGACCGGAGAGGTCTACCTGTGCAGGTATACCTGCGCAGGTAGACCGGAGCGTATGTGGGAATAGTAGGTTTGTTCCAACCTTGAATCACAAACAGATTTCCAACAGTTTGTAAATCGTTCTCAACGCGCATGTCTGTAAAATATTGGTTTCCTGATCTATGGTTGGAACGCCTGATAATTTACTAGAAGTAGTGAGTCGCCTCAGGGAAGAGCTTCTCATTAAAAACAAAAAATCCTACCACAAACAGAAATGTTACAATAGAGCAAACACGAAGAGATAGAAAACAATGCATTAGAGATAGAATAGTACTTGAAAAAGAGAAGTTGGAGGTGCATAAACAAAAACTTATCTTAATGAAGGAAAGAAATGAACTTCTGAGAGAAAGAAATAATCTTTAAAAAAAATAGAACCTGTTCTACTTGTTCGAAAAACTTTATGCAACGTTTTATTAAGCAAATTTCAGATTTTTTTTCTTACATTCATGTTTCAATTTTTTTTTACTTTAATTTTAGGATTCTTTTTTTAATTAATGCGTTAGTGCAATTAATATCTTAGTGCAACGTGGATAGTAAATGTAGTACCTACAATAAAATGTAAGTTTGTTGTTTATGAAATATATGCCATTTTTTTAGTTTTACCGAGCAAGAATACATAACGTAAATATGCAGAGAGTATAATGCGAATTTTTATGTGACAATAGGTTAGGTGAATAAAAATAAGCAAAAGAATCTTAAAGAAATTGTCACCATCTGAAAAATAATAGCTCTACACATGCGCCAGGTGAACGGTCAGAAGATAATCCGCAAACTGTTCTGATAGTTTTCAAACAGTTTGCAACCTTGGATGGAACGCAAAACTGACCATTTCCTAATCGTTTATGATTCTGGTTGGAACGCATTTAAGTTACTGCGCAGAATCCTGACTGTAAGAAACTGTTTCTGATGCCGGTTGGAACGAACCTAGTATTTCTAGGTTTTTGAACCTGCGCAGACGACCGGAGCAAGATCGAAAATCAATTTTTTTTACGGTGTACCTGAGCGTGTGTGGATGTATTCCGGTCGCCTGCGCAGGTCGCGTCAGTTTTTTCTATTGTCACACGTCAATGCATGAAAATGGCTCCGTCAGATTTAACAAAAAAATTGAAGAGTTTATTGAAATATATAGCACTCATCCATGTCTTTGGCAAATAAAAATTAAAGAGTACCATGATAGAGACAAAAAAGAAGCCGCTTATAATTTACTAATAGCAAAATTGAGATAAATTGAGGCAGATGCGACAAAAGAAACATAAGGCCTAACATGTTTCAGGAATAATATCTCCAAGCGCTTGAGGTGAAATAACTGCTGAAAATTTTAGGTCCTCACAACTTCTTCTGCCTGTTGCTAGAAATCTCAAAGTAACAGTTAATCTTTCGTAAGGAGATATACTATTTCTCATAACTGTATCTTTTTTTTTTATCATAGGAGTAACCATTGTAAGTAATTTCAGGTATGTTTTTTCGTCCATTCTGAGATTTTTGAAATCTTCAGGTTCGAATTTGAATTCATTCAATAAGTTGACGTGACTATAAATTCGCCTTTTCAATAGCCAAAGCTTACACCATTTTTTTCGCACCCTTTTCACTGTTTTTTCATATTTTTTCTTCCTAATAAACGCTAGGCCTATCAATGCCAGTATGTCATCGTCTTCAATCGATGACATCGAGAAAAGAAATGAAAACCGTTACGGTATACCGGAACGTCCCCACACACATACACAGACCTGCGCAGGTATACCTGCACACGTAAACTATCCGGTCTACCGTAGCGTATATGGCGGGCATAACGCGTGGTGAAACTCAAATTCCACTTAGGAAATCCGATTTAAGTGTTGCCTAACTTTAGGAATTAGTTGGTGGAATCGGGCATCAGGGTCTTCACCAAATTCAATTTTGTATCTTTAGTAACTAGTTCTTTGTACCTATAAAGCATTTTCAATGTAATAAATAATTTTTTAATTATGCTGTTCACATGATCCTGAAAAGATAAACGATCATCAATCAAAATTCCCAAATTTTTTGTATTGTGTACCCAGTTGACCACAACATCATCAATTTTTAAATTTATCCGAGTAAGATCTAATTTAGATTTTATATGATCAGAAGAAATGCACAAGGCTACGGATTTTTTTGGATTAAGTTTTAGACCGTTATTTCTGCACCACTGATTCACAAGGATAAGATTATTGTTCATTACTTGGAGGTTGAGATCAACATCTTTCAGTTTGGAGTGCGAATAAATTTGCAGATCATCTGCATATAAATGATAATGACACCCATTTAAAACCTGTAGAATATCCATCGTAAAAATAATAAAAAGCAAAGGACCGAGAATGCTCCCCTGTGGCACGCCACTCTTGATTTGAGTTAATTTCGAGCGACTTTGATTAATTTTAACTAATTGTTTTTTATCTGATAGATAACTGTTGAACCAAAAATTACTTCTTTCATCCACCCCAGTGTATTTCAGCGTAGCAAGCATTAATGTCTTATCTATCAGATCAAAAGCTTCAGTTTGATCTAACAAAGCAAGAAAAGTTATTAACGAATCATCTATCGCCTTGGAAATATCGTTTACAACCTTCAACGTGGCTGTATGTGTGCTATAGTTCTTCCTAAAACCTGACTGCATTTTAGGTAATAATTGATTTTTATTAAAATTTGACTACCACACTATTTACTACTAATGCTTTACTCACGCATATGACATCAATTAATGAGTAATGACGCAGACGTCCTTGTTATTCTAGTAGGGGAAGTTACTATTTGTTTTATTCCAAAACTGGATAGCATACTTTTAAAAGCTAATGTATCATACGACGTAGCATTTAATAAATTAATATTTACATCACCTAAAATTATAATGTAATACATTTCGAAGAAATTCTATTCAATTGCACTTGACAACTCCCTTAAATGGCTAGAAGAAATGATTGGGAGTTTGTACACTACTCCAACCTTCTTTCTTCAAATTTTTATTGAAATCCACAATTGTTCGATTTTTTATTCCTGATTACTTTTAAATAAAAGTTTTTGTATTATATAATTTTTTAATATAAATTCCTACACCCCCTCCTCGAGATTGACGATCGTTTCTAATCAAATTTCTGCATTTTTATTTCCTATTCTATACTTTTATACAATAATGGATACACACGGGTTTTTCAAAATTTAATTACACTTTCAAGAAAGCCTGCCATATAGTGCTCATCAAATGATATACATATAATTTTCAACATTTTTATTAGTGGAAAAATTTGGGTCTGCGACGCAAAAATTACACTTAATTAGAACACTTAGGTACATTTGCATTTGAACCTGTGCAAAGCATTTCTTGCTGGGTTTCCCATTTTTTATGTAATTGAGATATAAGTTTTGTTGCTTATGGGACATTTTATCTCCACAATGCTGCCTCCACTTTTTCCATCAGGAGAACCTGCTAACATTGGATATTTTTGGAATATGAACAGTCCAGTATTCTTGATTTTTCCCCCTAGTTTCTTGGTAGCTATCTCACGAACTTCATTCTCTAAATGTCTACCCCGTTTCGTTGCTGGTGTGTCTGGTATCTTCCCCCCTAGAAATCAGAGTCCCATCGTTGGTCTGACACTGACTCACTTCATAAGCTCTAATACCCTGCCGTAGCTCAGTTCGAACCAAAGGTTATTTTTGAATTGGTCCCTGGTTTCATGTTCAATCATGTTAATGAGATCAACAGTTCAATTAACTTAACTTAAAAATAAGTAACAACACTCTTCCTTATATTTAAGCACAAGTTGCTTACTAATTGCATCATCCCCATATGTTGGTCTTGAAGACCTGAAATAATTGAAATTAATTAGAACAAATACATACACATTGACTTGGTGATTTATCAGATTTTATGTGTTTTCTAGTGGGAAAATACTACTAGTACTATTAGGTGCTGTTTAGTTACAGAAATTTACTCGTTTTATCGGGTATTCACTCTAAAATAGCAACTTACAATCTGTGAAGGAGCTAACCTCAAAAATAAACAATGACAGGTTTATTGTAAAAACAACCTATGAAAGTAAAATAAACTAGCATGAGTTCAAAACGAGATTGATTATATCTAAATTAGTAGTATCTAGGGCAAAGATAAATAAAAAATATACTTACAACGAAGTTTTCACGTTTCTAAACTCGGACGAGCAAAAGTCTTTATTTGTTCCCAGGAAATCGCCCAACATTACTACATTTATACAACTACATCAATCTTGGGCAAATTTGAGCTATTTGCGTTAATAAAGCTTGGTTCTATTGTTATACAAGAGTAGAGTAGATAAATCACAAGTAAAATAATAAAAAATCAATCCAAAAGCGTAACAAGTGATATTCACAACAAAACACAGTGAATGAGTAGTATTGACTATTATTGACAGCGGAGTTTACCTAAGCGTGACGTCATGCGCTGTGATCAGTGTTTCAGTCAAAATGGTCAATTGCAGTATTTTAATGTTTTATTTTATTGAAAATCTTAGTAATCTGAATTTTTTAAATTAAACTAAAGCCGTGTTTTAAATTTTTTAATATGAATTTTCCCCTAAAACGATTTTTTGATACTGTCGTCATGCCTAATTGCTATCCAAGAGACATGACAACATCGCAATCTATTAAATACTTTGTTGGAGATAATCAGTGTTGCCAAGTTGTCAGTTATTTAACTAATTTCTTATTCAAAACGTTTTATAATAGTATTTTATGGTTTCAAATATCTTAATTTCAAGTTAATAATAGATACATTTTTGTAAATAAAATAATTATTAAACGGTGTTGTTCTTATGCTAATTTCAATTAAAAAGTGGCAAAATTGGATTGTCCATTCATTTCTACAACTAGGGTTGCCAACCCTCCCTGGGTTGCAATAATTTCTCCGGTTTTACTAAAATTATACGCAACCGTAGCTCGAACAAACTTCCATCTTTAATGATTTTGATTGATGAAAAACCGTCAAATTAGATGATGCTCGAAAATATAAATTTCAAATTGATTGACTTGTTCTTACACTGCCGACTACTTAAAATTCTCATGGGTTGGTCCTCTCGAGAGTTGGCATTGTTGGCAACCCTATCTACAACTGGTAGTATTTCGTAGTAAATAGTTTTCACCCCTGTTGTCGACGATCGGAAAATCGTAGTTTGGTGTGTTGCCTACTAGCGGAATTAGGAATTACGTCAAACTTTGAGTTATTGTGATCTTTTTCCAATTTTTGCGCTTTCTGAAGTATTATTATAAAATTATACTTCAATTATAAACATTTGAAGATGGTTCGCCAGTGCCAAGTTTGTGGAAAATTAGACTTGTCTCATCCAGAATTGTCATTTCACAGGTAAGTTTTGTTGAGGTTATTTCTAATCGCAATTTTGTTGTTGTTTCTTTCTATCAGTGGCGTTGGTTTGTGTAGTACATATTTTGTATTTAGATGTATTATTTTTGACAAAATAATGTTTGGGTTTTCATAAACACTTATTGTAAATCATTTTTTCAAGATCGTATAATCCAAATCTATTTCAGATTTCCGACTAATCCCGAAAAAAGGAATCTGTGGTTTTCCCTTGTAGCTTTAGATGTGAACAGACGTTTACCAAAACATCCTGAAATATGTTCTGATCATTTTGATCCATCAAATATTTGTTATCATTCCAATGGACGTCGGTATCTCAAGCCTGATTCGAATCCAGAACCTATTGATACATTATTCTCACAGTCTGTGGGATACAGGTGAGATCGTATTATCTTTAAGTATGGAATAATCTGATGACAAATCATAGGTATCATCTCAGATTGAATTGAATACTGTCACATCATCTATAAAAGGTGTTACAATTCGAATGCATGCATGAGAATGTTGAAAACTATGAGCCATATGTGGATGGTGAAGTGATTGCAATATTTCATTTAAGTGCTTAATAAAAGATAAAAATATTGAATTTGAAATGCAATGTTTTGTCTCCGTTCTGTTATTATCAACGTTAGATTATAATTGTGATAACCTTCTTTTTTTTTGTAGTTCCGACTCTTCTTCATATGAGACTTCTCCAATAATAGCAAGGTGATAATATTTTTAAGTAGTATTATGAAAAGACTAAAATGACAAGTTTAATTTGTTTCAGAAATGACGAAATCTCATTAGATGACAAAATTGCTTCACCTGTGCCATCTGAAAGTAAATCTTTTTTAAATTGTAAGTTCTTTGGTCAGCGATTTTTGTTTTCTCTATCGATAAAGATACTT
This sequence comes from Cynegetis impunctata, assembly GCA_030704885.1. Lineage (NCBI taxonomy): Eukaryota > Metazoa > Arthropoda > Insecta > Coleoptera > Coccinellidae > Cynegetis > Cynegetis impunctata. The sequence goes on from JARQZK010000732.1 coordinate 690,082, forward strand.
GGTGATTTTATATGAATTTTTTGTACTATTTCGTTTGATGATTATTTCATATCGAATTATTGTTTTGTGGTGGACTGAGTGGTTAGTGGTTTATATACTTTTGAACTTCAACGGAATTCTTAACAATGGTGGAATCCTGTTTAGCTGTAAACTATACCACTAAAAGAACTAAGGGTTCAAACTTGATATTTCACAGGTATGTTTAAATATTTTGATCTCTTATCTTAAAGTACTATTGATTGTTTGTAAATTACTATTAGAATTCCAAAAGACCCTAACCTAAGGAAGTTGTGGCTGAATGGTATAAGAAGAAAAGGCTAAAATCCAGGAAAAACTGCAGTTGTTTGTGAAAAACATTTTAAACACGAAGACTGTGAATGTTCATGGAAACAAAGTCTTAAAACGTAGTTTAGTTCCTTCTGTTTTTGACTTTCCAGCTCAATCGAAGAAAAAAGTTAAAACTTGCAGAATTCTTAAAAGAAAAATTGAAACTTTTTCAAGTCTACCAGGTACATTTATATTCTTATTTCTATATCTTTGTTAATGAAGTTGAGGTAGGTAATTTTTATGAATTCTTTTTGGCAATTAAATTAGATAGCATCTTTTTATAATTTTGGCTGAAGTAACGTACATAACAAAATTTATAAATATTTCTTGGATAGTAGAAAAAATCAAATTCTGTATAGATAAATTCAAATTTGAAAACTGGCAAAATAAGGTTAGTTTCAATAAATGCAAGCTGTCAGTTTCAATAAATGCAATCATGTTATCTCCTATTTTATATACTTTTTATAATTAGTTTATGTCTTATAACGTTACTAATACATTGCCAAAATAAATTATGGTTCAACATCAAGTTGTTTTCTTTATTAATAAATAGCCCAAGCAGTTAGATTATAGCAATTTTAGCTCAAACATTAACAAAGTTAATAGGTGAGGACATTACAAAAACTGTGGTCTGTGCATGGTGGCCCCCTGGCGCCAAAGAACCTAATACTTTAAAGGAGGCCTATAGTAGCCTCTAAGAAGTATAAATTACACTGCAAAGTTTCAACGCAAGCGGCTTGGAATCTATAATATTGATTTTATTCCAGAAGATCAAGGAACAAAACACAAACTATTTCAAGTACTATTTTCAGAAAAATCATTCATATACGTTTAAAATCTCTTTGCTATTGTTAAAACTACAGGGAAAAAACATTTAAGAACCAGCATAAATTTACCGTTACTAGCTTTCTCTCTCGGTTCTGTTTTTCTAATGATTGTTGGATGCAAACGCGCATTTTTTAGATCATAGAAATCCTAACATATATATAATTAAGATATCTATGATTTTGATACCCAGTGCCGGTTTTACTACGTCAATGGGTTTGAGTTTGAATTTATTCTGTCATATGTCAACGCATTCCTTTATTTATGAAACGTTTTGTTTGTCTTGTCATTTCCATTTGATCATGGAAGGTTATAATATAATAAACCTCTCCTCATCCAAACGAAAACTTTGCTGTGTTTCCCTTTGTAATAATCGATTGTTCAAGAGACATCGCTTTCCTAATCCAAGAAAAAATCCCAAAGTTTTCAAGGCCTGGTTGGAAATCTTGAAACCTAAAAATTATGAAAACTTAACCAATGATGAAATCTATAATAAATATGTTATTTGTGAAGATCATTTTGCGTCGAGTGATATTGTTCCTGGGCGAAGGGGTCTAGTTGCGACAGCTATACCTACGTTACATATTACAGGTGGGCATTAAAATTTCATTTTGTGTGAACGAAATGAATGGTCACAATAAAATGCAAGGAAATTTCTTAGTCTATCACATATTAGTATGCTGTTGAAGATAATATATCATTAAACAATTGGCAAGATTCTACAGCATATAAATCTACTAAAACAATTTTGTGGAATGTATTCATCAACTTCCAGTATAATGTTTATACTGAAGTGAAGAGAATCCAGATGCAATTCCAACCTTTTTTGTTATTAAGGTAAAAAAAGGATGCATTTGTAGTTTTTAATTTAATTGCACTAAGTTTATGTGTTGTAAATTTATGAAATGAAATCACTTAAGGCTCTGAGATTTAGTTTTATGAATTATAAAATTTTAATTTTTCATGACTGCAATTTTTATTTTCTCCTGGATTTGATCAGTGGATTATATGAAGTCATCTTTGATTTGTATTATATTTATCAGTGAAAAATATGGAATTTTCAGGTTTATTGTAGACTTAGCATAAAGTTGCAGAATCCTCCTTGTGTGCTACCTAAATATCAATTGAACAAATTTCACAAAAGATGCTTCGTGAAATCCAAAATATTATTTTTTTAATTTTATGCACAGTTTAGATATTGGGTATTGAATATTATGTATAATATTTAATAAACAAGTGGTAGATACTGTTAGAAAAGAACGCCCAATTTACTAAAACAATTTTTCAGGGGTCATAAACGTAATGAAATGAAGAAAAAATTAATTTAATGCTTCTATTTTATGAAAAATCTGATGGGTTAACAAAGTTATATTGGCGAATGAAAATTGTATCTGTTTCATTATTCCTTTGAATTGTTATTCTTCCAATTATTCCTTCACATGTAACTATAAATAAAATTGATTATGTTTACTATATACCTACTCTCGTTTGTTTCCTTGGCCTTTCTACCATCTGACCACTTCAATTTTCTAAATATATTTTTAATATACACATTATCAGGCTTTATTTTCAAATTATATAGGGCAAATAAAGACTATTCAAAAATTGAGTGTATTAAACAGTAATTTGTATTTATGGTTAAAGAAATGTATCAATGATTTTACTCTTTGTTACAGGGAATAAAGAGATTAAGTCTGAAAGCGCGGAAGAAGCGTTTTTACATAATCAGAGTGAGTTTGAGTGTATTTATTTTCTATGTTAATATGTGCTACTCAATAGATGGTGCTTATGATGAGACATGTGAAGTATCTAATTTTGATTCATTAAAAGAGCAATAAAAAGTATTAGCTATCATCTGCTAACGTTTTAATTTTTTTTTGTGTAGAATTTCACTATTTAATTGTTTTTAAAATGATGTCATTGCTATCATAATCAGCCATCTCTGTTGAATCGGTTCAACTGAACTAACAGGAATGTAAAAAATGATCATCTAGTTATTAACGTAACAAGGCCGATATGTAGTAAATAACGGATGAGGTTGGATATTGTAATCCGAGGCGCAGCCTCGGATTATAACTAACCGAATCCGTTATTTGCGTATCGGCCGTGTGTCGTCGTTAAAGACTTTTCGTAATCCCGTTGAAAGATTACATTTTGATTCCGAAGAAAAAACAAACCCCGTACCTCGTAATTCTGAAAAAAAATCCCAACGTCGTGCACTCTGTTGTCATGGAACTGTTTGGCAATTTTTTAAACAACGTCAGTTTTTTGTGTTCGAAGGTTCGCTGTAACGACGACTATGGATGAAATTGAGGAACAAAATGAAATTCCTTTTGAAATATTGGAAGAATCATGTGCAGCGAGTGTTGATTTACTGCCGGAAGTAACTCAACAGCGGTATATAAAAGAATATGAAAATTTTGAAAATTGGCGTAATAGCAAGAATGTGAAGGTGGTTAATGAAGATGTTTTATTAGCCTATGCGAAAGGAAAATCGGAGGTTTATTCTCCCAACTCGCTGTGGACGAAGATTTCAATGTTGAAACATGCTTTGAGAGTTTATGACAACATTGACATTTCAAGGTTAGTTATTTTAAATCTTGCACCATATTAGAGTATTACCAACAGAAATGTATTTTCAGATTTGGAAAATTATTTTTATTCTTGAGACGAAAGTCTGATGGATACACACCAAAGAAATCAAAAATTTTGTCTGAAGAAGATGTAATGAAGTTTTTGTTGGAGGCAAATGATTATACATGGTTGCTTGAAAAGGTTGTATTAATGTGTGGAATTTTTGGTGCCTGTAGACGCGAAGAACTTGTGAAACTGAGTGTGGATGATTTTGAAAGCACCAGTACGAAAGTTTTGGTTACATTGAGGATGACTAAAAATAAAAAGAATAGGGTATTTGTCATTCCCAAAGAAGGACTTCCTTTTGATGCCTATGGTTTATACCAAAAATATGTAGATTTGCGACCTTCGAATCTGGAGAATCGGCGATTTTTCATTGGTTATAGGAATGGTAAATGTGTAAAACAAGTAGTGGGCATTCATACTATTGGAGGCGTTCCAAAGAAAATTGCAGCATTCTTAAAATTGGAAAACCCTCAGCTCTACACAGGGCACTCGTTTCGCAGATTCTCGGCTACCATGCTTGTAGAAAATGGTGGCGATCTACTATCGGTAAAAGAACTTCGAGGTTGGGACTCCTCTGCGGTGGCGGAGTCGTATATTGAAAATTCAGTTTCGAAGAGAATGAAGTTAACGAGACAACTTTTTCATAGTAATGAAGCTTCACCGACAACAAGTTCAACAACTGCTGCTATAAATGGTAAATCTCTAATCAATAAGATAGACACTTCAAATAATGGCAATTGTCAAATTACTTTTCAAATAAATAAATAGTTATTTTTATTACAATTGTTATTGTAAGCAGAATGAAGTTTTGAAATAAATATTTGAACAAGTGATTTCTTAACGGCCGCCGGCCGTTAACACTAACTTTTTAATTGTCATCTGAATACCATTAAATCAAAATAACAGTATGGGATTACGAAAATGATAGTTATCGCCTCTATTCTACTAAAACGGTTTTAATTTAATTTCAGGTGACTTAGGCGAAGATGAATTGGACATAAAGCCTGACCCAATCCCTCTTAAACCTTTCGAAGGTAAGATATTCAGATGAGAGTTTGTTTAAAACCATTCATAAACGAAGAAAAAATTAATGCTTTCATTTTATGAAAATTCTGATGGGTTAACAAAGTTATATTAGTGAATGAAAATTGTATCTGCTTCATTATTCCTTTGAATTGTTATTCTTCCAATTATTCCTTCACATGTAACTATAAATACGAATGATTATATATTTACTATATAGGTACTCTCGTTTTATTGCTTGTTTCCTTGTCCTTTCTACCATCTGACCACTTCAATTTTCTAAATATATTTTTAATATACACATTTAGGTATCATGCTTTATTTTGAAATTATATAAAGAAAAACTGAGTGTATTAAACAGTAATTTGTATTTATGGTTTAAGAGTTTTATGTATCAATGATTTTTCTCTTTGTTACAGGAAATGAAGAGATTAAGTCTGAAAGCGCGGAAGAAGCGTTTTTACATAATCAGAGTGAGTTTGAGTGTATTTATTTTCTATGTTAATATGTGCTTCTCAATAGATGGTGCTTATGATGAGACATGGGAAGTATCTAATTTTGATTCATTAAAAGAGCAATAAAAAGTATTAGCTATCATCTGCTAACGTTTTAATTTTTTTTTTTGTGTAGAATTTCACTATTTAATTGTTTTTAAAATGATGTCATTGCTATCATAATCAGCCATCTCTGTTGAATCGGTTCAACTGAACTAACAGGAATGTAAAAAATGATCAGAATGATAGTTATCGTCTCTATTCTACTAAAACAGTTTTATTTTAATTTCAGGTGACTTAGGCGAAGATGAATTGGAATTAAAGCCTGACCCAATCCCTGTTAAACCTTTCGGAGGTAAGATATTCAGATGAGAGTTTGTTTAAAACTATACTTCTTTTCAATTCAATATAAAATAAGACTGCGATTTCCATAAGTTGCATCCAATATTTAATACAAGTTTCAAATCTTTCAGATGATCTTTTGCGGGTTTGTAGAACATGTTTTCGAATAATGAAAATAGAAGAAGCTGTACCTTTAATTCTGTCTACTACTCACGGCTTGTTTGAAGAAACGGAGCTATGTATTCGTTTGAAGATTATACTGCAAGTGGTAAGTGCTATAAATCCTTGTTTTCTTCTCTTGATCGGCTACAGAATATGAGATTGGACGTAAAGGCTCACCGCTACGTTTCTAGGATTTATTCGCCGTTGAAAATCCTTGCCTTTGCCAGAAATGTGAAGCTTTCATAAATGCTGTGGACACGTTCAGGTCGACTTGTAGAGCGAACGAAGAGGTGCTAAGAGACTTCGACTGGGATTGCAAGACCCTGAACTTGCTGTATGTAGTTGATCAGGATGAACTAAAAGACGCTTACGATCTGACCAAAAGGTTGAAGTCTGAAGAAACGGAGGAAAATGTTACTTCACCAATCCAAAGTCCGGATTTGGCCGAAACGTGGTTAGAAGAAGACAAAAGAGGAAATGGCTTGTCAGACTTGGAAGATCATTGGTACGTGTGTGGGGCTTATTGTATCAACAATATATAGTACGATTTGAAGAACGTTCTTTTTGTAGAAAACATTGGAAAAACGCACATATATTATAATAATATTTATTTTCAGTAGTTATTGGTACACATTTCAATTTTGAAAGCGTGACAAACAAAAATGAATAAAGTCAAAAAACTTCAAATTAAAAAAAAAACAAATCATCAAATTCCTCCATGTCATATGGCTCACAGTTTAATATATAATTGAAGATATATTTCTTAGAAATTTTTGGATCTTTTATCTTTTGGATCGACTTTGTGAGTTTGTTGAATATTTTCATAACTGTATTTTGTTGTCTCTCAAAATTGAGCTATGAATCAGATAAAAATAAGGAAACATTTTCAGTTATTTTTTCTGTTTTTGCATTTTGCTCAATTGTATATGAATACAAATAAGGGCAATCTGTAGATATAAAGGCCATATATAGTTAAAATATTATTTTGCTTGAAGAAAGTTCGTACATTAATCTATGTAACCTGTTTTAAAATAATGCGTAATGCACATTTTTGGATGACAAAAAATTTCTGCGTAAATAGAACTATCACAGAAAATAATACAAAAAGAAACAATACTTTGAAAATTTGCATAGTAAATTACCTGTAGCACATCTGATTTCAAGGTTGCAATTCATATGGAACAAGGGATGATGTTTTTTTACTTTTTGAAAAAAGTATCCTTAGACTTTGATGTTACTTTCATGCAAGAAAGGGAAGAATGAAATCAATAGATAATAACTTTAAATTGCTCATAAAATTATTTATTGTAATGTTTCGAGTGATTGAGAATAAAGTTTGCGTAAGTCATTGAGTGATACATGAGGAATAATAATAACTTGTTGAAATTATGCACATAAATTCTAGACCCTTTGCATAAATTGTTATAAGGAATGTATATTGAAAATTTATTAATAAAAATCTTTGAATTGATAATTTTGCAGAGAATGTTCTACTTTACGTAAGTTTGTAAATTTCAGGTATAGCACGGATACAAAAGTCGATCCAAAGGATCATGACTACACATCAAATAATCAAGAGGCATCTGGTTCCTCCTCCATACCTAATGATGACGATCTGTTTTCGCCGAATTTTGACAGATATTTTGAAAAGGTGCAGGATAGAATTAGCGTGCGATTGAAAATTAAATGTAAACGTTACCACAATAAGTATGCAGGAGAAGGACCATTTCTCTGTGAATTATGCGGAAAGGTAATAAAGCATTTTTCTAGTTTCCGAAATTTTTGAACAACTTCAATGTATTTAATGAGTATAGGAAAAAAATTATAAATCATCTGTTCATAGTAGTAATTTAACGAAATTTCCAGTTTCAATCTTCGAGAGCAGTATTCACCAAACACACGAAACTTCATAAGTCCAGCCACAGTTTCCATTGCACCCAGTGTAATAACATTTCATATGAATGGGATTGTTATATGAAGCACTGTAGATCTGTTCACGGCAGTTCTCCCCGTACTTTGAAGTGTCCCCGATGTTCCAAAATGTACCTGCACAAGAAGAACTTTGCTAATCACCTTAGAATACACGAATTGGATGATTCCAAACAGGTCTGCTCAATTTGTAGAGATGTTTTCGATGACAAGTCACTCTTTGATGAGCATAAACGATTGCACAAGCCAAATAAAATCCAGTACAAATTGTGCGGGCGGAGTAACTCCAGAGGATCTTTAAAAAGACACATTCAGACAAAACATTCAAATAGAAATACCTCGAGTGTAGCAAGAGTATATTTTCAGTGTACTTTATGCAGCAGAAGCTATAAAAGAATTGGTTGTTTAGAGTTGCATCAAAAATATTGTAATGGAAATAAATGAACTGTTTTTGAAAGATACATGAGATTAATCTGTTATTTTTTAATCATTATGTCCCAAATTGTATCCTCTCATTGAGATTTAATGATAACTCAACTTTTTTTAAAATTTAAATATTTAAGGAAATCTCCTGCAGTGTTTATAATTTTCAACGCGATTTCCTCGCTGCTGATTTCAGTATTATTGAAATATATTTGATAGTCTTCCATTTTTTTGTAATAGAAGATTCTACATTTCTACAATATTTTCAAGATGCGGTAGGGTTCCACTATCAGAGAAAGTTTTGTGGTTAACATAGATATGTGAATAACAAACAGCATGTATTTTGTACATGTGTTATTGTGTTTAGCTTATTCAAATCTAAGTTATTGAACCTTCGTGACTTCAATACTATATGTGTTTTTAAAAAATTAACGAATAAAATAATTCAAAGCACTAGTTTGAAGACAAATACCGTTTTTCTCCTATTTGGAGCGAAATATTATTTTCCAATTAAAGTAATGCATTATTTTCTTTAACAACTCAAACCTTGATATTTGGAACTACAAACATGCCTAAATCTGAATATATCTTAAAGTCAAAACTAAAGGTTTATAATTTGCTCTGACCATTGTAACATAGTGTAGATTCCTTAGAAGTTGTAATGTTTTAGGAACTCGTTATTCAGAATATTAAACAGCTCAATTAGATCACAATACGTGATTTACGAACATATTCAAGTGTGTGACCATAGAAAATAATTTTTTTGTAAAAATCCTAACCTATGATTAATAAGTTTATGTAAATAAACATTGCTAGTTGAAATGAATAAACAAGAAATTGTCCTGCTCCTATAATTTACTTGCAATAAGCAAGTTTTCAAATTGTCTCCGCCAGTATTGTAAATGTAAAAGAAAAAAATGCAATTTGTGGTTTATGATAAAAATACTGTAACAGCAAGACATCGTATTAGAACGAATGGTGGATTCTCTTGTATTGTTCGTAATTGCAAACACAGGACTAGTGAAAAACAGTATAAGTTTTTTAGGCTACCAGCTAAAGATCGTAATAGGTAAGAATGAATACATCTCGATTTCTTTATGCATTAAGAGTTTTAGATTAGAACAGTGGCTTCGAGTTTGTCAACGTGATGATTTGAAAGAGAAGTCAGAGAAATCACTTGCTCAGAATTACAAAATTTGCTCACAACATTTTGAAAAGAAAATGTACGCAAACCCAGAAGATTTATTGAATAGATTATTGCCAACTGCAGTGCCCACCCTCTTTTTGCCTGAAGAAATAGGTCGAAACGAAAGTTTAATATCAAAAAGTGATCCGAGACGTGTGGAAAAGGGAAGCAGTGCCCATACAAGGAGTACAAAGCCAAAAAAATCAGGTAAATTTCTTAGTTTGCATTTTTGAAGGGTTATTACATTGAACAATGACTAAGATCTTCAAATTTCTGGCGTTTAATTAGTAAGTTTACTAATAGTGAAATTTATTTTAGTGCATTATTTATTTTCAATCTTTTTGAATATTCTTAATTTTTTTCAAATCATACTAGTAACGTGCTTCAAAAGATATTACAACCTTTGTTGTTATATGATTCAAGGCAATAAGGTAAGTAGAAATAAATTTCCGTTTTCAGTACGTTTAATTTTTTGAAATATAGATGCTGGTTGAATGATATCATTGAATAGTTCTTTTTCAAAAAAATGTTCTATGAATTACCATAGAATTAATAATTGTGTTTGATACAACGGTATAACGTCGGATAACCGTGTTTTATACTGTGAAAAAACGAAGCGCCATATTGAACACAACATTAACGCAATTTCTATTTACGGAAAGTTGAGCCGTGTTGTGTGGTGAAATCATTTGATAAAACGGCCCAATAACCACCCACGAAGTAATTTCGCTTGATTTGTTGTAGCTTTTATAGTACACATTTTGATTTTGTCGTCGGAAAAGTATCCTCATTTTTATTCTGAGACTTTTTAGTTCAAGGACACCGATTTGCCGCCTGAAGAAACTTTAATTGAGAAAATACATCAGAAACATACCGCTTAATGAGTAAAACAAATTTTTATTGAAAAAATTGAAAGTATCGAGTATCAAGGTAAAATATAACTTTATACTAAGCCCCAGATTTATCATGTTTGATTTAATTGTATCTTCAGATGGTGAATGTTGATAAGCTAAGTGACTCCGAGTTGAGAACCAAATTGATGGAATTTGGGTTTCCTGCTCTCCCTATCACAAATACAACTCGTAAAGTTATGGTTAAAAAGTTGAAACTGTTGATGGAAAACAAGCCGGGTGTGAACTCTGATGGTAGAAGGTCCCTTGGCAAATACTCTAGTGAGGATGACAGTGATAACGAAGTAAAATCAACAAAAAATAAAAGACGGGTTACAATGGCGGCGCCACCCATGCTTCCTCCTCAACCTAAGCCAACACTCAAGAAGACTACAAGGATCGTAGAGACCACAATTGAAGAAGATGTAAGTGTAGCTATATTAAAAGAATTATCAATATTTACTGGCACGGTGTAATTTGTGTAGTAAATGTGTTGGTCTTTGTGTTTAAGGTTCCAAAGAGAGAGACTCGGGCAAATACTTCTACAAGTAGCACTTCAACTTTTTCTAGAGCATCTAGAATTGTGCAGAAAGCACAGGATGAATTTGATACTGGTTCTGAATCTGAAACTGAAATCATCAGAAGTAGCCAAAATATCTCACCTGAATTTGAAAATAAATCTGGTAAGTACATATCTATTCTTATTTTGTGTGGTAATAATTAGTAATTGATTGTTTTTTTATTTCCCTAGTGGGTAGACAATATGGAGTCAATTCTTCTTTTGGCTCTCCTAGTACTGTTGGAGCAGTTAGGGAATCTCCTAAGATGACCATGGACAGTTCTTATAGTCGTAATTTTTCTTCTGTTAGTGATAGACCAGCAGCGTTTTCTTCTCCCATATCAGCAGATGCTGCCTCTGAAAGGTTGAATCAAATCAGATCAAGGCTAAGTCTGGGAACAGCAGGTATATAAACACAATATAATTTTGACATTTCCTTATGTTTATTGAAAAATTTTAGGTTATTGATAATATCACTTTTATTATGGTGTCATTTATTTTCTGCAACTTAATGCCATTTCAAGTTCAAAAAATATGCTCGGAACTCCTTATTTTCATATAATTGACTTCAATTAATTTCAGTTGCTGATAGAGCAAGTTCATCCTTTGTGTCTGCTACCACAAGCAGCAATTTGGGGACCAACGCAGATAAAGTAGATACCCCATTCTTGTCAAATTTCACTAGAAGGCTGTCCCAGTTGTCTGCATCTAAGGGCAATGATTACACTTACAGGAGCGACACTATCAAGGAACATGATACTAATGGTGGCACAAGTCATCCAAGGACCGCTCAATTTCCCAGGTTAGTTTCATTACTAATTATCACTTGATGATGCTGATACCTAGCAAAAATGTCGTGAAGTCTAAAGGCTCATTTAGACATGCCAGTGTATTCGGCCGAGTAAAATGCGCATTTGTCACTAGCAGATTTCTTATTCACAAGTGCTAGTATACTGGCATGCTTTTCTGCATCCAAGTTCAGTGTTGGGTATACTTGATTCTTTGATTTAGCTTCCTAGATCGATCTCAGGTTCCATAAATGGTATTAATTTGAACACAAATGAGTAATCAGGTATATATAAAGTCTTGTACAGACAACAATTTTAATTGATGAATTTAGAAGACATTGGAGGACATATTGTGTGAATAGAAGCCAAATATGTATATACATGTTGTATAGGTAATAGTAGGGTTGCCAACCCTCCCGGATTGCCCGGGAGACTGCGGTAAAAATGGATAACCTCCCGGGTAGCAATGATTTCTCCGGTTTTTCGAAAATTATATGCTACTGTCGCTCTAACAAACTTAATTAAGATTTTGTGGTGAAAAACCTTCAAATATTAGATACTACTCGAAAGCAAAAAATATATCAATTTAAAATTGATTGACATTTTCTTACACTCCACCCCCTAGCCGACACTCCTTAAAATTCTCCCGGGTTAGTCCTTTCGAGAGTTGGCAACCCTAGGTAATAGAGTAAGATCCCAGAGTCGCCAGAAGTTACTTATTTTCTAATTAATAATATTTGTGGGATGAAGTCAGTGGCGTAGATAGCTTTTTGCGATGGGGGGGGGATATGACTTAGTGCAAAATTTCATAAGTTTTTCTTCTAAAGTTCTTTTTTTATCGATAAAAATAATCTTTCATGTAGGTAGTACAAAATAAGCAGAAAAATTAAATTAAATTGCAAAAAATTCAAATTATTTGAATTGAAAAAAATTAATTGAAAATCAGTGAAAAATTGAATTTTATTTAATTGGATTTATACATCATTGAAAATATTCTTGAGAAAATAAGAGCAGAAAATATAGTTTTTGGCGTTTTTTGAGAATCCATTTATGACTTCGTCAGCTGTGATTCCAATATCACGATGAATTGCCAGAGCAGCCAAACCTTTCAATGACAAAAAATTTGACAAACATGAGTTTTTTATTTGCATTGAATTTTATACATTCAGAAGGGTCATTGCAAGTCCATTTCTTTTATCGTGCTCCTTTGAATCGTTTTTATTCGCTTCAAACTTCGATACCGGCGACGTATTCTGAGCAACATGATATTAAAAAAAACAATTTCTAGGTAATCATCCAGCTCTCTTATTGAATTTTTAGGCTCAACATCACCTCTACGAATTAAATATTTCTTCCACACTTTCAACTAACGAGAACAGCTGGTGTGGCAGTAAGAAATTTTTGATAAAGCTCATCAGTTTTGATGAATTTATCAGCTGCTTTGTCAATTTCGTATGAATGATGCTTGAAAAATACCGAAAATCTTTCCAATATATTTAGTCTAGTCAACGAGTGCTTTTTTGTTCAACTTTTTTCAGCAGTCTCGAAAAAATAAGAGCAAGGTGTCACTCGATTCGGAATGGCATGTAGATGTTTTTTGGGAAAAAATAAAAATTCGCTCGCAAAAATTGTGAAAGTTATAAACAATATACTGAAAAGAGGGGGTTTGGTTTTTTCCAATATTTCAAAAATTGATTGAGATTTTTAAAATCTGAAGAAAGATTCGAAAAGAAGGAAATTTCCCAAAAGAAAGACTCGACTTCCGGATTTGTGGGATCAATATTTACAATTTTCTCAGACAGGTAAAAATACGGCAGAAAACGGGTTATTTGGTTTGGGCAAGTCACGCCCATTAAGGATACTTCAACAATAAACAATTTAACCATATTAAATATGAAAATTAAGGAATGAAAAAATTCAGACAGTTACTAAATCGTTGAATATGCAATAGTTTATTAACAATTTTTTGGCACTTGAGCATGAAAATTGTAAGTTTGATAACTATTCACTATAGATCTGAGATTTTTTTTCCATTCTTGGAGCTATTATGAGGATTCAGAGTAAATTCTCATTGAAAAAATTTCAATTTTTCAGTTGTTTATTGACAATTTACGTAGTTTTGCAACATCAAAATGAAATTTTCTTTATAATTTTAATGATCCGTTTTTTAATATCGGAAGCTACATGAAAATGGTTTTTTTCAAGAGAATCAAGAAAAAAAATTTATGATTAATTAAAGTGTTTAATTTTGCAACTAAGTAGATTGTTATAAAAAACTAAAAAATTAAATTTTAAAATTTTTTTTAACGGGGATCTATTCTGCTGTCTCTAGCTCCAAGGAAGGAAAAAAATATCAGATCTATAGTTTAACAGTTCACACTTGCAATGTTCTTGTTCAAGCAGCAAAAAACTATTGCAAAAACTAATTGAAAAATTGCGATTAAAATGCTGGATTATTGTTCAGTCACCTATCCATTAAGAACTGAAATTTTTCATTCCTCAATTTAATATTCAATATAGTTAAATAATGTTTATTGTTATATGTCCCAAATGGGCGTTACTTTCGCAAGCCAGATTACCCGTTTTCGGCCGTATTTTTACCCCGCTGGGAAAATTATAAATATTAATTCTACAATTCCTGGAGACTTTCTTCTAGAAAATATCCTCCTCTTCTTGTATCTTCATTTAGATATCAAAAATATCTATTAGTTTTTGAGATAATTTTTTTCTTTTAGTAAATTGATTATAACTTTTACAATTTTCGCGAACGGAACTTAACCTTTTCAAAAAATATCTACATGCTCTTCCGAATCGAATGGCAACTTGTTCATAATACTCTTTCGAGACTCATGAAAAAAGTTTAACAAAAGAAACACTTGTTGACTAGACTATATTCTCATGATTAGTAAATCTTTCTCCATGAAGTCCAGAAATAGACGGAACGCCATCACGTGAAAATTTTTACTATCTCGACAATTTTTATTAACTTCCGAATATTATGGAGTAATTATATTGGCAATCTAAGCCAAGAGTTAAACATATTTTGATACCTTCTCTACCTCAAAAAATATTCGAAATATTAAATGTTGATTGAAAATCTTCTATGAAAAAAAGTTACGCTCCTCGAATGTAAACAGGAATTTAATCCGTCAGTAGGACCAAAAAACGTAAGTGAAATGGAAAATTTTATTTACGAAGGAAAAATTCAACCAAAGCCTCCTCGTACTTCTTCCCTTTCTAAATTGTTTACTACCTATACTATTAAACGAAACTGCTCGTGCTTTAGATATAATACTACACAAAAGCTTGAGCAGTTTTGTTTTATAGTAAGCACAGTATAGGTACAATTTAGAAAGAGAAGAAATGCGAGGATATTTTGGTTGACTTCTTCCTTTCGAAATAAAGATTCCATTAGAGCCATTTGAACTTTTTTAACACGTTGACTGCCATGTCGGAAAAAAAAATTTTGCTCTGAGGCCACATGTTTTTTTTTTGTTTTTATGCTTAATATTGTATGTTATACCTAACTAACGAGAATTGAAATTTAATTTCAACCCCAGAATATGATTTACCCCGTGCATTATATTTGATTCACGCGGCGCTCAAACAATTAGGGCCGCGTGAGTCATATATAGCTCACTATGCTATTTCGTCTAAAATCACGTCTCGACTTGTTCTAATCTATTAGTACGTACACGTTCGACGAGTTGAATCAGTTGTTTCAACGCAGTGCTCCGGTTAGGTTGTGTTTGCAATAATTATATCAATTTGAAAATGTCTTCCTACGAATCTCAACAAAAAAAGTTGCAGGAACTTATGGATAAATATTTAGATATGAGCGATGAAGATCTAGCGGATTACATCGAAAATTTTTCGGAGGACGAGTATATATGTAGCGAGAATGAATGAATTATTGAAAATTAAAATATTAGAACAAATACGTTCTATTTCAACTGATAGTTTGAAAGATTATAACAAATTTTGAGAAATATGTTTTTTTTTAGGAGTTCTGATTTTTACGTTTTTGTTATTTCTAATTGAATAAAGATTATTTTATGCAAGGATCATTATTTCAATCATAATAATACATATTTATTGAAAATTAAAATATTAGAACAAATACGTTCTATTTCAACTGATAGTTTGAAATATTATAACAAATTTTGAGAAATATGTTTTTTTAAGAGTTCTGATTTTTACGTTTTTGTTATTTCTAATTGATTAAAGATTATTTTATGCAAGGATCATTATTTCAATCATAATAATACATATTTGATATTATTGAAAATTAAAATATTAGAACAAATACGTTCTATTTCAACTGATAGTTTGAAATATTATAACATCTCAAGAAATAACCTGAGCGCCAGGCCAAATACACCAAATTGTTCCTGGCGCCTTGCTTATTCGATTTCGTATGCATTAGCTTTAAACTGTGAACTCTCTACGATACACGCGGCTTCATAATCAAAACCTGCATGGAGTTATATACAACTCACGCGGCGCCTCGGTCTCGGAGCTGTGTGAGTTGTAATTAACTCACATGGCAGTCAACGTGTTAAACACGTTTTTTGCTCATAGTGACCGATTGAACTTATCAAATAAACATTGAATAAAATATGCTCAAATCTACTAGTTACTTTACCCAAAATTAGAAAAACGATTGAATTTCTTGGTTTATTATTATGTTAAAATTATGAGTAGATATTCACTTTACATGTGCTCAATCTGTCCATAATTATAGCGTGCGTCTGATTGTTCGAAGCTCGGAAATTATACAATACTTAATTGCAAAGCCGTCACAAAGATATATCTAGATGATTTTTATATAATTGCACATACATAATATCAAAAGAGGTGCTAGTGCTTACTAAATTTCATGAATACTTAAATACGTTTAAACGAAGACTTTTATTCAAATTCTATTATAATTTTCGTAGGCTCATGGGGGGGATTGATCCCCCCCTGTCTACGCCACTGGTGCTCGTATGTATTTTCAGTGTATGGATACCTGCTATCTTGTGCCGACAGCCAATTTCCAGGTATCAGGTGCTAAAGATGAAAAAAACTCCACACTTTTCTTATTTTCTCAGTCTTGATTTTTATATATGTTACTCAGGGAACTATTTCAATACCTTATGCAAGCAGCCAGACCGATCGTATGGACCAAACATCCCGCCAGACACAATTAAAGTGTCCCTATGAGTATGACAGTATGAGTGAAATGTCATGATTTGCTCATTTGAGCGCGATAGTGATTATCTATGCGCGTCGATCTCCCTTCTATACTTACTGTTACTGACACTTTATTTGACTGAGAAAATAAGAAAAGTGAGTTGACTTTTTTCCATCTTTAGCACCTGATACCTGGAAATTGGCCGTCGGCACAAGGTAGCAGGTGTCCATACACTGAAAGTACATAAGAACACTACTTCATCCCATACATATTATTGCTGAGGAAATAAGTAACGTCTGGCAGCTCTGGGAGCTTCGGTTGTGAACATTGGCAGAATCCCTTAATTTGCAATATGAAGCTTCTCGCTTATGTTAAACGTAAACAAGAAACATGCTAGTTGTTGTTCACATTTGCCAGTACACTGGTGCTTTCGAACCTCCACTCTTTACTAGCACGAAAAAGTTGAGTACACTTGCAAGCCTGTGCACTAGCACCAGTGACTATTTACACATATTATTTTCATGCTAGTGACTTACTAGTAGAGTACTTGGCCGAGTACACTGGCATGTCTAAATGAGCCTTTACACTTTTTTCGGCCTAGCTTTCATTCATCTTGTGTCTGAATGGTAACAGTGATGAAGAACTTCAAAAAATTATACATTGTGAAAATGTTTATTCCTTCGTAAAGTGTTGTTTCAAAATAATTTAAATTTGTTTGAATAAGGACACTATGATGAAACAATTAGTTTCAATTGAGTAACTGAAATTACTTTTTGAAAAAAATGTAGAAACTACCAAAATTTTCTTGAATCTTATGAAATTGGTGTTGCTGTTTATGTAATTTTTTTAAATGTTCAATAGAATATAATAACAAAATTCCATTAATGATCATTGGACAATGGTTCAGCTGTGAGATATTGAAGAAAAACATTTTCATAATAGATTTTGTTCTGGCAAAATTTGAAAATTAGTTTATTTTAATTTCCGTGTTTAGTGTATTTCACTATCATAGAAATCATGTTTAATATGACAATCAAACTAAAGATGTCTGCATAATGAGATAACATTCTTTGTGTGGAAGCAATTTACATGATGGTCACATTTGAAATAAATTAAGAATTCTCTTATTTTCTTGTATTTTAGATCCACACTAAGACCTAGGGAATACCAATACGATTATAATAAGGTCAATTATAACGCTGGGAATTTGCTGAAAGACAACTTGGTGCCATTCACTGTCCTTGGAGTAGCAGTATTGTTCTTCATATTTGTCGGCTTCATCTACCTGGGTATGCGGTCTGACACTGGCTTAGAACCTAGCGGTAAGGCCCCAATGGTCGACGATAATCCTTATCAGCTTTGAGGTTTCATTATTTGGTGGAGGATATTTTTTTCCATATTTTTATCTTGCAAAACTCCAAATCAAATATTCAAGTGCCTTTTAAAAAAAAAAATAGAAATTAACCATCAAAAGAAAAATATTGTGAATCTTTACCATAAAATTAAAATTGAATAGTTCCAAAAAACAACACCTTACTACTATTGAACTCCAATTGGTTGACGTGGAAACAAAATATCTAATTCAATGTGGAATTATTCAATGAAATACATGAACAAATATATTAGATGGTGAACAGTAAGGTTATGTTTTCACATATAGTAATTTAGCCACACCCAGTTGCCATAGAAACGATTTAATTGAGGATATTAAAATCCATTTGAAATGTCAATTAAACTAGGTTATGGTCTCAGTAAGTCACGTCTTAAATTTGTTTGGATCTAGAATTAAATTATTTCAGCTTGACAAATTGTTTAAATTCAATTTAATTTGTCTTTGACATATGGTTCTGTGTACCATTCTGTTTTGCTAATTTTTATGTAAGTTGTTACTGAAGTGGGTTCATAAATTATTGTGACGTTGTTGAGTTATTTGTTGATCAAGTACATAGTTATTGAATCCTATGCATATTTATTATAAAGTTAGCACTAATGACAATTTCGATGTTAATTTTTTTCTATTTTTACAGTCTCATCTTTAGAGAATTATGTGTATTTGCATTTTAATAAACAATAAATATTTTTGCGCCAGAAGAAGTGATTTTATTTTCTTCGGATAATCCCAAACCGCCAGATTTGTTATTCCTGAAAACTTAATTTATAGGAGCCGCCAAAATATTTATTGCTTATTAAAGAAGATCGATCAGCACCAGAAGTCTCATGTACTTTAATCCTTAAATTATTAGTTTTTTTTAATCCGTGTTTTATTTGTTCAAACAGTTTTTTGATTTCAATTTTCCATTTCTGAAGTGTCTTTGATTTTCAAAATACTTCTGAATTAATAAAATTTATATAACCTAGAAGAAATTATGAAATCAAACTTAATAGAAAAAATTAATTATGATTAAAGAGATTATGCTAGGTGTAAATTTTCAATTTATGTTCATGAATTTCATATTTCCGATACAAATTATTTCGTGATACAAACATGAAAAAATATTTGAAGAAATATAGAAAGAAAAAAATTTCACTGAAAATACTAATGAATACAATAATTGAAATTTGATTTTGATATATTTTTTTTTTCGATTCATAATGTTATTCACTGACAGAAAGACCTCAGGTTATTAGCCATTTGGCTCAAATCAATGTACTCTATAATTATTATTATTATTTGAAGAATTGATATGATTCCATCGACAGATTTTCTCCATTGTTTCTGAAAAAAGTTCTATTTGTGCGAAAATATAGTTTTTTTTAAATAACACTGTTAGAAGTGTTGTAGCACTTGCTTAGTCATAACTTCTAGAAAATGGTGCATATGGAAATTTTTAAGAACCCAAAATTCATGTATAAATTAATTCTGCTGTTCTTTCATTTGCAATATGCTCTCTTTGTTTTATTATAACATCATGTACAAGATAAATGTTCTCTTCCTTCATTCAAAACTATAAATGAATCCTGGAAAGTTGACACAAGATAGATTTTTCAATTGGATTGTTTTTTATTAATTTAGATTTCAAGTATATTGATTATCTCGGAATGAAATTCCTTGTTCCACAGATTTCAGATGTTCATTTGTACACCTGAACAATTAATAACAACAAAGTGTTAACTTGCTTATAATAGCATTATTAGTTTTGTTGTATACATATATTCAAAACAGTGTGCAAGATATTTGACATTACATGAAAAATCAATTACATAAATAAAATTAAATACTACAGAAGGATAAAATTTTGTTTTACATAATAATACGAAAATATAAATCGATTCGAATGAAATTACAGAATGAAATAAGTAAGAAACACCATCGCGCATCCAGGTTGTTTTGTATTGAATAATGTATGTTTAGTTGAATTATTGAAATAATTCAACTTAACAGTGTTATTTTTGACTATATCCTTCTTCTTTGTGTATAAAAAGTTTCTAAATTCTTAAAGACAATAGGAGAACATATGAATATTCTGAATTTTTTTTTATATGAAGCCTTTTCGTTCCTTCTAGGTTACAAAGTGCCGTACTGCAATTCGCAAAATATTAATCACAAGAGAAGAATCAATTGCATATTGGAGGAGGATGTCCAGAAGGCAATCAATCTGTTGAAGCCGCTCAGGAACGAATTAAAAGAGAGAGGTGTCAGAAAATTATGCGGTAATCCGAAAACATCGGATAGGATGGAAGATAAGGACATAGTTCAGTTTGTCGTAGATAAATTTGGGGTGAAAGTGAGTTTTGTTGCAATTGTAGCTTAAGTACAGTGAGTAGTTCGTCTACAAATATAATTATCATCTTGACTATATGTTTAGGAAATGACTAGTAAAATCAGATTTTCTCTATTTAGTTAAATTTTTGGGCGAACATTTACAGAGTTGAAACAATATATGCCTGTTTAGATATAACTCAATGTTATAATTTTTTTAATGGAACACTCCGTATATTTTTCCATATTCAAATCACGAATGCTTTGCGCTTTCAAAAATATATAATAGGTACTTATATAATATTCTAAGTATTAGCCCTGTATTTAGATAATTTTCTTTTTTTATGGCAAGTCGAGACAAACATCACTTTAATAGATCGTTCGGCGTAATAAATAAAAATATCACTTCCATTTGTATAGCGTAAAACGAAAAGTTTTCATTAAAAAAATATTGTTTAACATATAATACTAAATAAATAATTGCTTCGCCAAATTCGACTTCCCAAAATGCAGGCGGCCGAAGGCCGCATTTTGGCAAACTTACGAAGCCGAGATAAGGAGATCGGACCCGAATCGCGGGGCCCGAAGGACCCCGTCGATCGCCCGCGTCCTTTCCGTAGTGCTTAGGCTACGTCTCGCCTCGATCCGAGACGCCGATTTTCGATATCGAACGTTTAAAGTTTGACGTTTCTCCGAAATTCGCGAAAACGGCTGCATTCCGGACGCTTAAGAACTATTTTCGCTTCACATGGTCTCGAATTCACGTGACCGGCTTTCGAACGAGTAATTGGAGGGCTTTCATTCGTTTCGAAAGTTAACGGGCGCGCGAGGCCCAATCGCGTCGTAGTAACGAGTTCCCGCGTACGGAATCAGCTGACTCCCTACGACGGCTAGGTATGTGACAGCTATGCGGCGGACAGTGGAATGACACCCATCGGGGTTCGGTGATTTATATTTTCTCGAATCGGGCCGCTCACTAGTATACGTTACTAAACAATTTGACAAAACAATAAATTTAAACTCTAATGAAACACTATTTGTCGACTGTATACGCTCTGGACCTAATTAGTAGGTGGCTATGAAAAGTGCAGAATTTTTATAGTTCCTATCAAATTGTACAAAAATCGAGAATGCTGTGATGAATTCCACGGGGGAAGCTTTCGAATACTTAGGTTTAAGACTTTTGTTTTAACTGTGGCCGATTGGCGCTAAACCAGAAGATTTCGGCTGTGTCTGCAACAGAATGTGCAGTAATTTGAACAATATTTACAAAACATTTTCAACAGAAAAATAATAGAGCTTTGTTTTGTAGCAGTGTTCCATATAAGTTTCTATTTTTGTTATAATAATTATTAAATGCATCTCTGTTTAGTAACTTATACTAGTGAGAGGCTCCATCGCCCATTAAATAGATCCGTGAAAAATATAGATCGATAAAAATATAGTTTCTCGAACGCCGAGGAGTGCTAATCCCGTCCCTGCCTCTGTCGAACGGGCACACAATCTACTCGCTGTCAATCTCGAGTTCGTGCGGAATCGGGTAGATGCTACGACCTCATTGGGCCTCGCCGTGCCGAAACTTCTCGATAGAATTCAACTCGTCCAACTATCGGCTCCAAAGGCGATCACGTGAATTCGAGTCCATGGGACGCAAAAATAGTTCTTAAGTGTCGGGAATGCTGCCGTTTTAGCGAATTTCGGAGAAACGTCAAACTTTAAACGTTCGATATCGAAAATCGGCGTCTCGGATCGAGGCGAGACGTAGCCTAAGCACTACGGAAAGGACGTGGGCGACCGACGGGGCCGATCTCCTTATCTCGGCTTCATAAGTTTGCCAAAATGCGGCCTTCGGCCGCCTGCATTTTGAATAGTGGAATTTGGCAAACCAATTATTTATTTAGTATTATATATAACTAGAAAAATAATGTTTATCATGATTTTTTACCCAAGTTAGATACTACACTATATTAAGACTTTTAAAAGAATTTGATTTTTCATATTAATCACTCACTACACATTTAACCTATTTGAGACATCGATTTTAATCATGGGAATAGTTAATTTTGGATGTTAAGATTAGTCTAGTCAACAAGTGCATTTTTGTTCAACTTTTTTCAGCAGTCTCGAAAAAACATGAGCAACGTTTCATTCGATTCGGAATAGAATATATATATTTTTTGAAAAAAAGTAAGTTCCGCTCACGAAAATTTTAAAAGTTATAAACAATTTACTGAAAGATAAAAAGAGGTGTTTGGTTTTTTGCAAATATCTCAGAAGCCAATTGAGATTTTCGATACCTAAAAAAATATTCGAAAAGAGGAGAAAATTTCTCAAAAGAAAGTCTCAACTTCCAGAAGTGTAGGACCAATAATTATAATTTTCTCAGAGGTAAAAATACGGCCGAAAACGGATAATCTGGACACTAACAGTAAACATTATTTAACCATATTAAATACAAAAATTAAGAAATTAAAAAAATTCAGGCACTATTTGGATAGTCGAATGACTAGTTAGTTTTGAAAGGATTACTGAATAAATCCCCGTTAAAAAAATTTTTATTGATAATTTACGTAGTTGCAAAAAAAAAAATTATTAATCATGAAATTTTTTTCAGTTCTCCTATAAACAACGTATTCATTTATAACAATTTTTCATACAATAGGAGACGAAAATTAAAAAAAAACCATTTTCATGCAGCTTCCGATAATAAGAAACGGATCATTGAAATTATTGAAAGAATAAATTTTTTTATTTTGCATCTACGTAAATTGTTAATAAATAATTGAAAAACTAAAAAATTTTCAAAAAATATCAACATTCCGAATCGAATGACACCTTGCTCATATTTTTTCGAGACTGCTGAAAAAAGTTGAACAAAAAAGCACTTGTTGACTAGACTAGATCTGACGAAGAAGTTATAATTTTGAAAGTTTAGCAGGGATTAAATTAAATAATACTTGAAAGTATTAAAATCCATATGCATACAATGCTGGTTAATTTACGGTATTGTTGCTTGACTGACAATTCTATTTCAGGACCAGGCGCGAGTTTTGACTGATCTTCAAAATTTACAAGTATTAA
This sequence comes from Cynegetis impunctata, assembly GCA_030704885.1. Lineage (NCBI taxonomy): Eukaryota > Metazoa > Arthropoda > Insecta > Coleoptera > Coccinellidae > Cynegetis > Cynegetis impunctata. The sequence goes on from JARQZK010000732.1 coordinate 713,627, forward strand.
TTATCAACAATCCATCTTGGGGTATCTCCATAGTACAAGCTGGGCCAAATGAAGAAATAACAGAGAATCATGTTGTTAAAAATTTGGTAAGTATTATGTTCCTTTATTGTTCAAGGTATTTGGATTCGTGAAGTAGTTAATTTAAATATTTTATTTATTTCGTTTGCGCTCCAAACTAATTGATATTAATCAAAATAAAATTTGATTGCATTTTTTGGAAAATAATATGAATACATTTATGCTAGAAACTTGTTTAGAAAAATTGTCCTGTTTAACTTTTATTCATTAATAAGATATATTTTGTGCGTGCATTTAATAGTTTCCTAATTGAAAGGATGTTTAACATTTGTAATGAAACTTCTTTTGAAACGTGGTCAGTATGGCAGACGCAATTGGGAAAACTATATTTTATTTACTAGACTAATTATATGTGCATAAAATATTGGTCACATTTGCGTTATACTGTTGGCCACAATAACAGTAAAGCATTTGAGTATTTATTGGCTTATGGATATATTAATCGGTATAAGCTTGATTGTTTTAAAGTATACTTCGAATTACATAATATTGGTAAATGGTTTGAACATACATTTTAAGCACTCGTAGAAAATTAGCAATGTTCATATTTTCACGAAAATGTAATATACATAAATCATTTCCAAATTTTTTTTATGGGTATGATAGGATGCAGTCGAGTATTCGCCTGTGTTCCATCATCTACCCTCATGGGTTCGTAAGCTAGTACATTACTTAGCAGATCATAGTACACGTAGATATATATATATATATATATATATATATATATATATATATATATAATCTCTTGATAATTATTAGCAATAACAGGCTTGTTGAATCTTAAAAAACTCGATTTTATTAAAATTTGGTGTGTAGCTAATGGATTGTAGTAGCTAATGGATTGAATATCAACGTAAATAAATGCTTCCACATTAGGTTTGGTAGATCACGATCTATTTGGCTTCTTCCATATTCTCTTAGTAATGAACTTATAAATCAAGTGAATTTTACGAAAGATTTAGGTGTAATTTTTGATGACAAATTATCTTTTAAGCAGCACTACGAATTTACTTTTCTAAAAGGTCAAAAGAAAATCTATTTTCTTAAGAGGTTTACGAATAAGTTTAACAACATTGAATCATTTAGAAAACTTTATTTCTCCTTTGTTTATTCAACAGTTATGTATGCTTCTCCTATTTGGAGACCCAAAGATAAGGGAGAGATAAAAAGGTTAGAATCTCTCAATAGAGTATTTATTAGGTATGCAGGGTATAGAACTGGAATGAGAATTCCGTTTACAGCTCACAATTTAGTTCCCCTTTATCAGAGATTTCAAATCTCAAATTTTGAATCAGCTATGGATAGAGCTGATGTGATCTTTGGGTATAAAATTTTGGTCAATTGAAGTGATGTACCTGAAATATTGAGTCAGTTTAATTTTTATGTACCCCACCGCAACCTTTGTCATAATGTTTATGATTTTCAACCTAACAATTGTCGTCGGGGAGATAAAGAGAGAATTATTGATATAATATTTATGTTATGTAATAAAATCGTAGACTGGTTTGATCCAAACACACTTTCGTTTTACAAAGTAAAAAATTTATCAAAATCATTGTTAAAATTTGAATGAATTGAATAACTTAATATTTTTTTATGTAATCAAGTTTGTATTTTTGTAGGCTTCTAGCCATAAACACATTGTAATTTTTAATGTATGGGGCTTGCCCCGTGAATAAAGATAAATAAATAAAAAATAAATAAATAAAAAAGTTGACGTTTCGCCACGACATTCGTGGCTTTATCAAAACTTTTGAAAAAATTGAAATTTCTTTGACATTTATTGCTAATAATTATCAAGAGGTTAGAAATAGTTCACAGGCAACAACAATTCGAATAAATAATTATATATATATATATATATATATATATATATATATATATATATATATATATATATATATATATATATATATATATAAATTGCAATTCTGGACAATATCCATAACTTATCCGGGATTCGAACCCGCTACCTTCTGTGCACTAGAGAATTTCCCATTTCCACTTGAACATAGCAAAATGTTCGGACATTATGTTCCTCACGTAATAATTATTCGTTATTATTTTTTTCCGATCGTTTCATGATCCGTTTTGATTACCGATTAGGAGAGACTTTTTAAACCAAATTGAACTTAAAATCTACTCCCAATAAGATTCACTTTGTATCTTTTTATAAGGAAAAACCTTCATTGATTTTTTGTTGGATAAAGGTGTGATAAGTTTTTCTGGTTAGAACTATTGAATTGAATCAGAATATATTTATGAATTAACTTCTCAATTATTTTTTTAAAATTTTAAATGATATTTTCGAAAACTTTTCTAATGGCGTACACTATTCTGAACTTTTATCATCATAAATTTGAATATGCCAAGTGCGTTACAGGTCCAAACTCAGCAACTTTCTTATGACCAGTTGCTCATAAATAAGTTAACTGAGATTGAATTCTCGCACATCACTTGGTGAAATAATAATAATAATAATAATTTATTCAATTCAAAAATAATTATACTACAGTATAATAAATAGAACATCGTTATAAAAAATAGATCGAACAATTAACATAGATCAAATGAAATATAGATCAAAATGAATATAACATACACTGACTCAAACTAGGTAATAAAAGAAACAAAAATCAATCCTGGACAGTACAACAGTCTAAAAATTCCTTTAAGGTGTACGGTTCACAGTCCCGGATAAAATTGTAGATCTTCTTCTCGAAAATTCTCGAACTTTGAGAGATTTTGTATCGCTTTGGAATTGCATTAAATAACTTCATACACATGTAGCAACAGTTACTCTGAGTGAGAGACAACAAGCAACTTGGATACAGATATGGAAAAATCCTTCTGGTAAACATCATAGAGAATCAAGTTTAAACTTTAAAATAAAACACACTCGGCTTAAGTTTCACTATATAAAAATATTTAGAAACTGTATTTAGCAGTAAAGGATAGTCGACATGTTTCGAGTTATGAACTCATTATCAAGACTGACTACAGGAAAGTATTACATCTTATTTTATAAAACAGACAAAAGCAAGGGTGATACCTAAAATTCGATTTGTTCGTTTACAAGGGGTAATTTACTATTATTTTATTTTATTATAAAGTCAACGGATCAATGATCCTTTTCATACAATAAGTATAAATACAAATTCAGTAAACAAGTAATAATAACAATATATCAATATGTCACTGAACATTGAACAACCTTAACATATTTCCCAAGTTGCACAGTAGAAGAGTTTAACAATCATAACCAGCCTAGAAACACCTATTAACAATTTGTTTCAGTTCTTTTTTAAATAAACTTAAACTTTTAGTGTTTAAAGTTGTAGAAGGAATCACGATTTTAGTCCACTTTCGCCTTAGTCTAAAAACCGATGAATTGTAAATATAATTTTTATCGGTATGCACCTCCACAAGCTCTCTCCAGCGCCTCAACGTATAGGAAACATTTCTTATAGCAAGAAGATTTGATACACTAACACAGTTTATAAGACCCAAAAAAACTTTCTTCAGAAAATACATATCCTGATAAATATGTATAGATTTGATGGACTCTAATTTGATTGAAAAAGCAAAGTTTGAATAGTCATGTTCATTAAACTGGAACCTTTTTCCCATTTTATAAGCTATATATCTGAAAAATTTGTGTTGGACAGATTCCAGAATTGTAACATGAGTAATCTTAGAAGGAGACCATATAACGGACCCATAAAGTAATATAGGTCTTACAAGAGTTTTGTAAAGATAAATAATAGTATCATGTGATTTAAATTCCCTTGTTGATCGCATAATGAATCCCAACAGTCGAAAAGCTTTAGAGGTCGTAGCATTCAAATGCAAATCAAATTCAAAGTTTTGTTGGAAAATCACACCAAGGTAATTTATACTACTAACATTTTCCAATATTTGACCGTTTACAGAATAATCAAATGGAAGTTTCTTACTTTTACTTCTAACAAACGAAAGAACTTTACATTTGGCACAGTTAAGCTTTATTTGGTTAAGACAAGACCATTTATAAATAAGCTCTATGTCTTTCTGTAAGTTGACTTGATCATAAAGATTTTTTACTCTATTGAAGATTTTTATATCATCAGCGAAGATTAGTATAATAGCAAACTTCAAGTTATCACAAACATCATTGATGAACAATATAAATAGTTTTGTTATGTGCGGAACTTATTTCAAGAAGGTCAAGGCGCTTTCCTTTGTTACCTGAATGCAACAATTGGGTTTTGTTGAAATTCAGAACACCACTGTTTTCTCCGATGTCAGATTTTTCTTTATTGTTGACCAAGAAGGACTTCAAGTTTCTTTTTGTGTACAAATTATTTCAACGTTATTTTTCTATAGCCTGTTACAAATTTTGCTACTCAAATTCGGCACATAATTTATTGGGAAGTATGTTTGTTCTTCATCAATAGTTTGCGTGCGGTATATTGAATGCAACATATTCTTTATTCGTTTTTTTCCAATAAGCTTATCGATAAGACTTTCATTGTAACCGTTATTGGTGATAATACAATAAAATAATTAGACACTAATAACGGTTACAATTAAAGTCTTATCGATAAGCTCATTGGGAAAAAACGAATAAAGTATTTGTTGCATTCAATATACCCCACGCAAACTATTAATGAAGAACAAAAATACTTCCCAATAAATTATGTGCCGAATTTGAGTAGCAAAATTTGTAACAGGCTATCGAAAAATAACGTTAAAACAATTTGTACAAATAAAAGAAACTTGAAGTCATTCTTGGTCAATAATAAAGAAAAATCTAAAATCGGAGAAAACAGTGGTGTTTACAAAATATTTTGCGACGAATGTCCTGCTTTCTATATTGGGCAAACAAAAAGAAATATAAACATTCGTGTTGAAGAACATAAAAAGTCAATTTTACAAAATAAAAATATCACTGGCTTCTCGGAACATTGTATAAAATCTAATCATTTCCTGGATTTTAACAAAACCCAATTGTTGCATTCAGGTAACAAAGGAAAGCGCCTTGACTTCTTGAAATAAGTTCCGCCCATAATAGTAAATTACCCCTTGTAAACGAACAAATTGATTTTCAGGTATCACCTTTGCTTTTGTCTGTTTTATAAAATAAGATGTAATACTCTCCTATAGTCAGCCTTGATAATGAGTTCATAACTCGAAACATGTCAAGTGTGTTTTATTTTAAAGTTTAAACTTTATCGAACTTATTTCTTCGAATGAAGAAAAAATTACGTTTCAAAAAAATTCGACGCCAACGTGTGCCTAATACATATGATTCAAATGAAAGGTGTTTGAGAATATTTCAAACTAGTTTTATTTAAACGTAGAGAAATATATCGTGAACACGTGTTTACATATATTTCGACCGCGTATGACATTGAAGGTTTGAAAAGTGTTGTAAACACGTACTTGAATTTTGTATTTGTTTTTTATCAACCACGTATTTTCAGGATAAATTGGGCTTCGAACGCGTCTCCAATCCCTTATCGCTAGTGTACCTCAATCCGGACATCCCGTGGTCATGCAGCATAGCCAACAAATTTTTTTTAATCGCTAAAACCGTGGTCCTGCTAGCAGCAATTTTCGGATCGATTTACGCCTGCAACATAGGCTACAAACGGTACTCCGACTATCGGAGACGACAGCGGAACGAGGTGATCGGTCTGGTCGAGAGGATCCTGGACGTGCTGCAGACGGAGGTGGCCGGTAACGAAGGAGAAGGTAGTTACGTGGTGATCAATCACGTGAGGGACATGATCATACCGGTGAACGAGAGGAGAGGTGAGTGTTGAACTTGGATTGTCGTGATGATTATTTATTTTATGTATCGAAATTGTGGAAAACAGTATAAAAGGTTCTATACTTTCAATCCCGAGTGAGTGAACGTAGTAATTACTTTGACAACTGATTTACCGTCTACGCGTCTATCGCACTTACACTATTGTAACTCTTTGTAAAATCGTGTCTCCTCTTGTTCTTGAGACTGAAAGTAGCGACACACTGTAACAGTGGCGTAACAAAGGGCCGTGAGCACAGGAGGTTTTTTACATTTATTATTACAACATTAAGCATACACAAGTTGTACAATACAATAATTTATTCATGTTATTACATTGTTAATGTTTACACACGTCAGATAAATGTGATATAAAATTATTTTTTTCTTCCTTATATAACTAACTTATCTTATTAAATTTGACATTACAATAAGTACACTGAAACTATGAATTTAAAATATGGAGTATAGAACCAAGTCGAGACCAATAATACACGAAAATACATAAGAATCAGTTTTGAGGACTATAACAACAGATTAAAATTTGAATTGAAGTACTCCTCCAGGGAGTAGAAAGCATGTCTAGTCAGGAACAATTTGGTTCGGCCCTTGAACATTGAAAGTGGCAACTCTCTTACCCTCTCAGGCAGTGCGTTAAAGCACTTGATCGCCCAATACCCCGGGCCATCCTGACATCTTCGCAGGCGCTGGTAGGCAGGAATCAGACTGCCCCTGGCTCGAGTGTCATAATCATGTACATCCTGATGCATCAGAAACGAATCAAGATTCTGCCTCACATATACCAGGCACGCAAACACATACAAACAAGGCACAGTTAAAATTTTCAAATTAATGAAAGCATTCCTGCAGTCCTCTCTATTTTCCAAACCAGACACAACCCTAATCGCCCTTCTCTGTAGTCCAAAAACTCTTCGCCACCCCGACGAATGTCCCCATGCAAGGATTGCATAGTTAATATAAGTATGAAAAACTGCAAAGTATGTTGTTCGCCTTACATCATGGGATACACACTGGGAGATATGCCGAATAAGATAAATGATCCTGGCTAGCTTCGTTGCAAGGGCATTTACATGTTCATTCCACCGCAACTCCGGATCCAGTACCACACCCAGAAATGACACTGCCGACACATTTGGTGTACCATGCAGTTCTCTAAGGGAGAAAATCACCATCTGGGTCTTATCTGCGTTCAGCAGCAGTCTGTTTGAACAAAACCAGTGTTCCGCCCTCTCCCGTGCCGACCCTGAAGCCTCCAATGCCCCCCCTAACGTATCAGCAGCAAGAGAAACAGTGGTGTCATCAGCAAAGAGGGTATTTTTAGCAACTGTTTCGCCACAAGGAAGGTCATTGAAATATATTAAGAAAAGTATGGGTCCCAGAATTGACCCCTGGGGCACCCCTATTTTGATCTGACTCATTGCCGAAGACACCCCAGCCACCCTCACTACCTGACGTCTATGTTCCAGATATGAACGGATCAAATCCACACAAATAACACACAGTTATAATATTCGAGTTTGCGGAGGAGGATACCATGGCTAACACAGTCGAAGGCCTTGCTTAAATCCAAGAAATGGACAGACTCGTACTGTTTCCTGTGAAAAGCATCCAGAATGGCAGACACAAGATCCATCACTCCATGAACTGTACTTCTGTTTTTCCTAAAACCAAATTGACAGGGGGAAAAAACATTTTCAGTATTGAAAAAATCCACCATTTGGATAGCCATACATTTCTCCAGAATTTTGGAAACCACAGGCAGAAGCGATATTGGTCTGTAGTTCTTAGGTTGTTCTCGATCCCCTTTTTTAAAGATAGGAGTTACACATGCAACCTTAAGAACATCTAGGAACACACCATTTTCCAAACATATATTGATCAGTCTTGTCAGTGGAACCAGTATTGCATTTTTAACAGATTTTAGAAGCTTTATATTAAGACCATATATTTCTTGACTGGGTTTGTTTTTTAGCTGATCTAAGATTTCCCTTATTGTACTGAGACTTACCTCTGCAAACGAGAAGGCTGTCTGCGGTTTTGTGACATTGTTTAGGTATGTTAAGGGGTCCGTGCCTGTATCCGGAATACTCTGCACCACATGGTCTGCTATATTGGAGAAAAAGTCATTGAATTGATTTGGGCTGGGTGAGGGTAGGTCTCGGGTTTCCTGGGTGTTTTGTCTATGCTTATTTATTATTTGCCACAAAAAAAATTATCCAAATTTCATTGCATTTGTTGGAAAATATATCACCTAGTGGGTTTTAGAACGTATCCAGTAGATAATAAAATCCTCGCCACTTTTAAACGCAGAGGAGTAGCTGGAAGACATGACGTTTCTTATTGGTTAATATCTTCGCCGTAAGACTTCTATTGTGGCGCGGGACTTCGGCGAATCCCCGCTCTATATGTTCGACGGGTTCCTTTTAAAGCACTTCAATCTACAGCCGTGAATATTTCAAAGGCATCAAAACACTCGCAAGTCTGCTTGGAAGACCTTAAAGAGTATCGAAATTAATTTGGAAATCAAATAGTATTACAAAAAATGCTCTATATACCCTGAATTTTATAAAACACAATTTCAGTGTCTGGCAATATACCACTTTGCTAAATTTGAATTTTCTTTAGTATTCGTCGATTTTTATGAGGAGGACATATCTAACTTGTTTGCCAAGATAGTTCTAAGTCATCTTACATAGGAGAGCTTGCTGATTTATTAATCATAAAGAATCATTTTATAATTCAACGTTTCTCATGCCGTCTACGTGTCTATCCTTGAGTTGAGTATGAATGAGGATAAGACACATAGGTTGGTCATGTCACTAAAGAGATTCGATTCCTCGGAAATGGATGCGGATGTAAAGTTTCTTGGTGTGTATCTCGACTCCAAACTAAAGTGGGATTCTCATGTGAGCCATCTGTGCTCTAAAATCAACAAAAATGTTTTTGTTTTGAGATCTCTATCAAATTCCCTATCGGCTAAAGTACTTAAATCTGTTTACCATGCTTTAATAGAGTCTAACCTAAGATACTGTATCATTTCCTGGGGACATAGTGCACAAATGAGAACCGCCTTCAGATTCCAGCGTAGAGCGGTGAGAATACTGGGGGGATTAAAGTACCGGGATTGTTGTAGGAACACTTTCAGAGAGTTCGGTATTCTCACCCTGCCATCACTGTTCATTTTGGAGTGTCTTCTCTATGTGCCTGAGTTGTATGCCACAAATTCTCGTTTCCATGCGCATGACACCAGAGGCAGGGAGGATTACAGGAAGGATTATTTCAGACTCACGGTGGCTCAGAATGGAGTAAACTTTATTGGTGTGGATCTTTACAATAGGCTGCCGAGGAGTGTCAGGCAGATGTCACGTAGTTCATTCTTGGGTAAACTTAAGAGTATTCTTGTGCGGGAGGTTATTTATGACGTCGGGGAGTTCGACAATGTTGAAGTTGATCAGTATTTTCAATGACTTACTGTTTTATGTGTGTGTATATTTTGTTGTATATATATATATATATGTTTTTTATATTTATATTATTTTGTTTTAACTATCTCTTTAAATGTTTTTCGTGTTATAATAGTAAATAATTTTATATTATTTCAAACATTTTTTGGCTGTCTTAATCAGTTACATTAGATTATTTTATACTATATTTATATTACATATTTAACCTGACAAGTGTAAACATGTAGATGTTCATGTAAGACATGCAAATGAACATTCATTCATTCATAGCCTACTTCACCGTTTGCATCTCGCTGTAAAATCATGTTGCTTTGTTCAAGACTAAAAGTCGCTGCATCTGCACTAAGGTTTTTAATATCACATACCTACCTACCTCAACTCAAGGATCAGAAATTCTGGAAGTCTCTTCACAGGCCAAACGCATTTGACGAAATGGACCCTCTAATGGTCGGTGTTTGTACCAAAGTGTTAAATAACGGCCTTGAATCATTTTGATCTATCATGCCTCAACTTCCTTGAAGATTATTTGATCATGTTCAATTCTCAAATAACGTTTCTCGTTCAACAAGCTTCCGCTAAATATTAAAAACAACAGTCTCAATAAATTCAAAACTTTGTTAAAGACGCACCTCATATCAAAGGCCTACTACACAATGGAGGAATATTTGAGAGATGGGTGATGAGTTAAAGCTAGTTTATCTCTTGATTTCCAAAATAAAACTACGATTTGGTGTTCAGCATCTCGTCTTATATTTTATAAACATTTACTTTTATTTTAGTATCTTCATGTCTTTTTATCTTATCTTATCTCGTTGTTTGTTGTATAATGTATTTTATATTGTATTTGTACTTTACTATGATCTTACGCTATGTTGACATGTTCTACGCATTTTATTTAAATAATAGAACTAATAAAGACATATCTATCTATCATTGTGAATGTATCACATAATGTTATCGGTAAATTCAAATTGTAAGTATTGTACTAAAATTTGAATACTTGAATTGTTGTTTTTTTTTTCTAATTTTTCAAAATGGTCTTGTATAGATTTCCTGTTTCGGTAGGTAGGAATAGAATAGAATATATATTTATTGCATAGACATGTAAATATAAAAGAAAGATTTTAACAAAAACAAACAATAACCAAGATACACCATATTAACTTATAAGATGATAAAAAATATATAATATTTATAAATAAACAAATAATGCAATTCTGATGTACTATCTATACAAAAGGACGAAGTTCTACAAGTAGATCTTCCACTTCAATCAGTCATTGAAATAATGACAATTTAAATAATCCTAACAAGAGCACTCCGCGAAGAAGCATTAAGCAATTGATCCCGAACATTGTTTTTAAATGCCGCAAATATTTATTTAATGTTTTCGCTGCTTCATATGCGAAGCTTCCCTCAAACCTGCAAGTTCTATGTATTGACACAGTGAAAGAATCAGTTCTAATGCTTATGTTGTGATCGGTAGATCTCTTGATTAAAATATGGAATAAATAGTCAGGGCACTGTGATGAGACTAATTTTTGTAAAAAAGTTACAACAAGCAATTCTATGCGGTGTTCAATATTAAGCTCATTTAATTCGTGCAAATATGGAGATACGTGAAGCCTATATGGAATAAGACAGACATACCTCATGCACGCATTCTGAATTCTCTGCAATTTAATTCTGTTATAGCTTGGTAGAAAATAGAAATACACAAGACAACAGTAATCTATACTCGGATAAATCAGAGTCTTCACCAAATTCAATTTTGTTTCTTTAGTGACTAGTTCTTTGTACCTATAAAGCATTTTCAATGTGATAAATGATTTTTTAAATATGCTGTTCACATGATCCTGAAAAGATAAACGATCATCAATCAAAATTCCCAAATTTTTTGTATTGTGTACCCAGTTGACCACAACATCATCAATTTTTAAATTTATCCGAGTAAGATCTAATTTAGATTTTATATGATCAGAAGAAATGCACAAGGCTACGGATTTTTTTGGATTAAGTTTTAGACCGTTATTTCTGCACCACTGATTCACAAGGATAAGATTATTGTTCATTACTTGGAGGTTGAGATCAACATCTTCTAGTTTGGAGTGCGAATAAATTTGCAGATCATCTGCATATAAATGATAATGATATGGTAGGAATGTATTAAGTATTCGGAAAGGCGCAGTCTTACTGAAAAATTTAGCTTATGTTTGAATGTAACAAAAATTGTTCTAGTAGATGTGGAAAACTGAATTTGAAAGCTTCACTCGCAAGTTTTGATTAGTTTGTTTTTGTCACTAGGTAAAGAAAATATTTGGAAACAGGCAGTCGAATTCATCAATGAGAATGAGTCTAGAGTAAGAACGGAGGTCCAGGTGGTACAGGGAGAAGAGTATTTTGTTTGGAGATGGGTCGGCTCCAGCAATCTTAGTTTGAAGTGAGTTTTAACACATTTAAATTTAATTTCTATCAATTAATATTTTGTCCTTATTATTCAGTGTTATTTACAAGCCAAAAACAATGAACGACTTGTTAATTCAAATCATGTCTCAGTTTAATTGTCACATCATATTTGATTGAATATACCTTAGCCTTAACTAAGGACCAAGGTGACTGACCAACACAAAAATCTTATATTCGTACAGTGGTGCTAAACTAAACTGAGGCAACATTGCATTACTATTAATTCCTCTTTATATAAGTACTACATAAAGTGAACAAGGAAAATTCTTCAATAATTGAAAAAATTATCAAACAACTTTCCAAGGGAGCTGGTTATATGTATTCCACGACGAGAATTCTACTTTTACAATCCAACAGTGAATTATAGAAATCGTCAAATCACCCCGACTCAAAATCTGTATACAGCTGTTTCGATCTTATTAGATCTCATCAGTGCAGCTTATTTGACCCGGAGTGAATTAGCAAATCTCTAATTATTTCCCAATACAAATCGCGGTCTGGACTACTATCTGGATAAGTAATAACCCAGAGTGCCCTCCACCAAGAATATTGGAAAGCAACAATTCGCCGCTTAGATCGACAACGCAGAATTCCTTCGCGAAAATACATATTTCTTGGCATGAAATGTCTACTCTGCAACTGTGGCGTATGTGGTTCCATAAAATAGAATTCTCGTCGAGGAATACATATAACCAGCTCCCTTGGAAAGTTGTTTGATAATTTTTTCAAATTATAGAAATTTCCTTGTTCACTTTATGTAGTATATTAAATTGACCATTGTCGTCAACTTGTATATTTTTCATGATTTTATTTCCTCTTTATCTTATCACAAGCGGTAAGGGCCATCCTCGGACCTTTTTTTTATTCGTGTAATTCGTGCCCCAGGGATCTGTGTTGGGGCCCTTGTTGTTTATAGTGTACCTTAGTGACCTCTATCATGAGCTTAACACCGGCTACTCCTCATACGCAGATGATACTAACATCTATCGTAATCCATTGCTGCAACACATACAGCTACAAAATGATCTAACAGCTATCAAAAGGTGGACCCAGGACTGGAAAATGCCCTTGAATGATGCTAAATGTGTTGTTCTCCACATCGGCAAAACAAATCCTAAAATAACATACCACCTTGATCAAGCTCAAATCACTGTTGTGAATAGTCAAAAAGATCTAGGAGTAACAATAATTACTGAAGACCTTAAGTGGGAACTGCATATATCACAAATTACGAAGAAAGCAAATATATTAATATACCTCATTCAAAAAGCATTTAGGGATCATTCAAGGGATATGTTGTTGAGGCTGTATAAGTCTTATGTTAGACCAAAACTGGAATATGCCTATAGTGTATGGAGCCCATACTATGTTAAGGATATCGAACTGCTGAAGAGGGTGCAAAGAAAGTTTACAAGGCTTCCATTGGATTTGCATGATATGGCTTATGAGAACCGCTTAAAAGCCCTAAGCCTTACAACACTGCGAGATCGCAGGATAAGAGGAGATCTAATTGAAACCTACAAGATTCTTAACCATCACTACAACTGTAATTTAAACATTTTTCTTAGAAATCGATCTACCATCCTAAGAGGACACAATAAGAAGCTGGGAAAAGAGAAGTGCAATAAATTGCTAAGGAAAAACTTTCTGTCAAACCGTGTAGTTTACTATTGGAACAGTTTATCAGATGAAACCGTGAATTCTACTAGCAAAAACCAATTTAAGAACAGACTGGACATGGAAATGAGAGTCTGGGCAGATACATTTTTTGTACACTACCCTGTGTGATAATTTTGTAGTACCTACTGTGATAAGAACATGCCAAATGGTAACAAATCTATGATAAAACTAAAAAATGTGGTACTTGTTATAAAAGATTCATTAGTCTCATCGGGCCCTTCAATGGGAGTTCCCGCTCACTATTGAAATGAATAATAATAATAATAACTTATAATTGTTTGAATGGCAAAAATCTTCCCTGTATTTATGCTAGCCAATCACAAATATTTTTAACAAATAATGAAGATATTATCCGTAGCCTCTGACGGCCTACATCTCAATTAGTGTTGAGCGATATCGTGATTTTCAAATCACGTTGAGAAACGTGACTGTGTATACCTATACCTATCTGATTATATACAAGGATTCAATTTGAAGAATCGTGAATAATTAAAGTTCAATGAATTGATTAGTATGTTATAGATTTAAATCGTTTATTTAACTATAAACTGATTGAAAAAATGAATGAATCAACTGTAATAAAAAATATAATCAAATCTTTAAGAAAATTACAGCAAAGTAACAGTCAAATATATCAGTATAATACAAATACGCGCTTAACTACTAATAAGCCACGAAGTCGCGTATCACCCATGTTGGCCTTACGATAATATGGAAAAATAACCCTTTTGGTTTTCGGTAACGCAATAAAGATGGGAGCAAGATTTCTAAACATTTTATAGGTTAATTTTTTGTGAAATGAAATACGGAACTACGCCAGCCAATCAGATTTCACATCTTCGAGCTGTGATATTGAATCACGCTCTTTATTACCTGTACGGAACTGTGACAACCTGTGACTTTGATATATTCAGTGATTTTATAACAGTTCGTGAAATATCGCTCAACGCTTATCTCAACTGCTTATTTTGATGACTTTTTGTTTTACTTGGATTTTCTCGACCAAAAGCCCCAGATTATTATTTTTACAGAAATATGGATAAAAGAAAACGAAACATATCTATACAACATCCCAGGATATATAGGTAAATATTGTACAAGGAACAACAGAAGATCCGGAGGTGTCGCTGTTTTCATAGCTGATTGGATAAATATCGAGTCAACGGATTCCCTCAACATGAATACCGCGGAAGGTATCCACGCTCAGATGCGGATATCAGGAAAACTTATGTCAATCATTGGAATATACAGATCACATGATTCAGAACAAGAGCATTACATAAGGGAGTTAGAATCAGTTCTAGAAACTACAGCGAACAGCGATATCGTTTATTATAGTGGAGACATAAATATCAACCTCAAGGGATTTGAAGCAGACGACTATAAGCTATTGTTGGCTACTAAAGGTTTTCTCTCCTGTATGAACGAGATAACAAGACCAAACGAAAACGGAGGTACTTGTGTAGACCACATTTATTTAAAATCTTCTGATGTCCAACTAAAAACAGCGGTGGTACAATCTGATATATCCGATCATTTTATTATCTTGGGAGCAATAGCTGTACAAAAATCTGAAACTGCTGAAATATATAACACAAACTGGAAAATAAACTTTGAAACTTTGAAATGGAAAATAAAGAATCATGATTGGTCCTTCATAGAAGGAAAACGATATTGTTAATGAAAAGTTCAGTAACTTCGTGGAACATTTCATGAACCTTCAAGAAGAAAGTACAGAAAAAATCACTGTCAATAATAGAACCAGAAAATTAAAACCATGGATGACATCAGGTATTTTGCATAGCATTAAAAAAAGAGATAAGCTATTCAAACAGACTAAAAGAGATCCACATAACCCGGAGTTGAAAAGAATATACATATCATATAGAAATAGGTTAAAAAAAATTATGTCAGCTTCTAGAAGGGACTACTTTGAAGGACAAATAAGAAAAAATGCCTACAACATCAAAAAGCAATGGAAAATAATAAACTCAATAGTTGACGCGCGGAAGAAGGAAGCAAAAATTGACAAAATCAAGAACGACCAAAACAATAGAATAACAACAAATAGCAAAGAAATATCTAACCACTTCAACCACTTCTTTGTGGATAGAATCACAGAAGCTGTAGACGGCATGAACAGAAGGAACGAAAACAAAACACAACCAAAGACAAGCAGAAAACCAAAATGGGTAAACCAAACCTTTAGTTTCTTACCCCTTATTTAAAACGATATAATAGCTGGAATAAATGGCCTCAAAAGCAATAAAGCTCCTGGTAAAGACAACATTACCTCAGACACATTGAAATCGGTAAAATCAGAAATTGCGCCAATACTGACCAAACTATATAACTATTCTTTATCTCAAGGTGTCTTCCCAACCAATCTTAAAGAAGCCATAATCGTTCCTATATTCAAGGGCGGACTAAAAACAGAAATGAGCAACTATAGGCCAATAGCTCTAATATCAGTTTTTTCTAAGTTACTCGAATCCTTGGTACTCAAAATGATGAAGACATTCTTAAATGAACACAATTATTTTTCCGAGAATCAATACGGGTTTCTCGAAAATAAAGGGACCGAACTTGCTTTGTTAAAATTTAGCTCAGCAATACACAAGGCGTTGGATAGAGGAGATTACGTAACAGCGCTTTTCTTAGATATATCTAAAGCTTTTGACACTCTATCTCATACAATTCTTTTGGACAAACTATTTAGAGCAGGTATCAGAGGCGTGAGCCATGAATGGTTTTCTTCTTATTTAAATGACAGAAACAGCAGGTAAAAATCGGGAATGATATCAGCGAACAACTTATATTGCAGCATGGTGTACCACAAGGAACGTTACTTTCACCCTTTCTGTTCTAATCTACGTCAACGATCTGTGCGATTCACTATTGAAGGAAAAGTGTCAACTTACGCAGATGATACCGCCTTAGTTTTACTGTGACCTTGATAAGAACTCCTTATTCAATGCTATCAGAAAAGATTTGCAGTTACTATCTGCATGGTTCTATAGGAATAGACTGATAGTTAATGTGACCAAAACCAAGTATGTCAATTTCTCCATAGGAAGGCCATTCCGGTATGAAAGGCCCGTATTTATTCACGAAGTGGACTGCAGTGAAGAATGTGATTGCGATGCTCTGGAACAAGTATGTGCAGCAAAATACCTAGGTCTCTCACTTTTGACCAGAAATATAAATTTTAAGGCCCATATACAGAAGGTCAAAGAGAAATTGTACACAATTATACCGAGATTCTACTTTCTCAGAGAGATTGTTCCAATTAGTACATTACGTATGACATATCTCGCTCTAGTACAGTCTGTCCTAACATATGGAATAAGTATTTGGGGAGGAATCTATAGGACTAACATCAAACCTTTGATAATAACAACACAAAAACACTTACTCGAATAATATTTCACGCTAATAAACTCGAACCGTCAAAACCTTTATTTGATCGATTGAAAGTCTATGCTTTTAGAACAACTACATAATTACATGTCTGTAAATCGATATATAAGTATCATAATCAACTAAATTTAAAAATACAACAGACCGTCAGAGGATTTAAGTGCATAATACAACCCAAAGTTAACCGGACCCACACTTTGAACTCTTTCTATTATCAGGGACCAAAAAACTTCAATAGTATGAGAATTCCAAAGACATTAAAGCAATACAAAGAAGTTGAACGCTTCATCAAAAGCTCCATTACATATACAGAATAGAGAATTTATTGAGAGGTCAAGACCTACTTCCACAGGACGAAGTACCCTGAAAAATACCGACTACGAACCATATTATCTGCGCACGGGCAGGAAATGCCTTGCAGAAATACTCACATATTTATGAATCCTTTATATTAATAAGATTTAGTTATATTTCTACAAAACTGTATTAATTAAGTTATATGGAATTTGGTAACAAAAGTTTATTTATTTTTTTTTATTTGTATGTCATTTGAACAGTGTTAATTGTAAACGGCGAGGATGCCAATAAAATTGTACGCACCCTCATCGAATCCGATACAAATGGCTGAATCTTTTCTGAATAAAATTATTATTATTATTATTATTATTATTTTCCTTACAGCGCATCCAAGAATAACAAGTCGTGGCAAGGACAGGCCTTCGAGACGCAGACGGGCGCGGTGAACAGCCTCCCGTGTTCGCCGACTCCATGTCTCAAGATCAGGGGTATGGTTGAGGACGGCGACAGGAACGCGCAACTGATCAGGGAGGCGGTGCTCGGCAAGTGCGCGTCCAAGTGCCGCATCCTGGACTGCTCGGTGGACGTCGGCATGAAGTGCGTATATCTCAAGTGCGCAGACACGGCGGACGCAGCGGTGGCTTATCAAAACCTGCACGGTTGGTGGTAAGAATTTTTGAATTATTAATAAGGGGACATTCATTAATTACGTGAATGTTTAGGGGGGTAGAGGGTCGAGCGATATCTCACTTGGGGGAGGGGGGTGGTCCTGGCAAATAAAGGGTCCGCCAATAGGGACGCGCGAAGTTTGCCGGAAGGGTGCGGCCATGTTGTTCGAGGTAGAGCTGTCAAAGTTGCTGTCATTTGTTCAGTATATAACCCCAAATCACCATGGCAAGTTTGAGTGTCGAGCAGCACGTGCAAATTATTAAATTGTTTTACGAAAATGGGTCATCAGTTCGAGCAACGTTCCGCGCACTTCGCCCATTTTACGGTCGCGATGATCGGCCTGTAGAGTCGACTATCCGTCGATTGGTGGGCAAATTCGAGTCGACTGGTTCAGTAAACAATCAGCCAACACTGACACGTCGACGAAACGCCCGATCGAACGAAAATATCGCTGCTGTCCGTGAGAGCGTGCGCGAGAACCCGAGGCAGTCCATTTTTTGTCGTGCACAGGAACTTGGCCTTTCGGAGACATCAACTCGCAGAATTTTGCATCTGGATTTGGGTCTGCACCCGTACAAAATCCAATTGACCCAGGAGCTCAAGATAAACGACCACAGGCAGCGTCGGGCGTTCGCTGACTGGGCTCTGGAGTAGTTGGAAGCAGACCCCCATTTTGGCCAAAAAATCATCTTCAGCGACGAGGCTCATTTCTGGATGAACGGCGTATGTGAACAAGCAAAATTGCCGAATTTGGAGTGAGAACAACCCACACGAGGTCCACCGAGTGGCAATGCATCCCCAGAAAGTCACTGTTTGGTGTGGATTTTGGGCCGGCGGCATCATCGGTCCGTACTTTTTCGAGAACGAAGCTGGGGCGGCCATAACCGTCAATGGGGAGCGCTACAGGTCGATGATAACCAACTTCTTTTGGCCTAAACTGGATGATATGGACACGGACGACATGTGGTTCCAGCAGGACGGCGCCACGTGCCACACAGCCCATGCCACAATGGACATTCTGCACGAGCGATTTCCGGACATGGTCATCTCGCGCGGAGGCGATATCAACTGGCCACCGAGATCGTGCGATTTAACGCCTTTAGACTTTTTTCTCTGGTGTTATCTCAAGTCGCAGGTCTACGCCAACAAGCCTCTAAGCACCGATGACCTCAAAGTCAACATACGCAACGCCATCGCTCAAATTGAGGCCGATATGTGCTCCAGAGTCATCGAAAATTGGACCTCCCGGATCCGGGCTACCAAACGGAGCCGCGGTGGTCATTTGAACGATGTTATCTTCCATAATTAATGGGGTCGAATGCCCTTTCGAATGAAAAATAAATTTCGTTTCTACCTCACACACAACTTGTTTTATTCAATTTTAAAGTTCACGCGCCCTTATTGGCGGACCCTTTATAACGTCATTTTTTTTCCGCAAGAAACATAAAATTGCGAGAAAACAAAATGAATCTATATGTTTGGACATCATTCATTCATTCATTGAATATGAACATTAATTCATTATACATTAACTATTAATAAACATTTATTAACAGTATATACATTTTTTTAAAACAGTACGATGTAAAGATTATCATATATAATACCACTAGAGATGAAGTTTTGCCGGCAAAATTTCTCGATTGTAATATGAAAGTTTGTTGCTTATGCGATTTCGCGAATGACATTTGTATCAAAATCGCGAGCCGTCAGGCGAGTGATTTTGGAAAAAATGTCATGAGCGAAATTGTCCAAGCAATAAACTTGAATGTTACAAGAGAGAAATTTTACCTGCTTAAATTTCATCTCGAGTGGTATTCGACATGACTATTTCACGAGAAAATATGTCTAACAGTAATATGGTCACATTTCAGAAAGTCAAAGAAAGAACGATTCATGTGAGAAATGTCAAAATATTGTCGGGGGTAATACCACTAGAGCTCAGATTTAGCCGGATATTTTTTCGTCGTTGTTTTCGAATACTTACTTTCATTGGCAATTTAACGAGAGCTGTTCTGACAAAATCACGAGAGCGTATTATTGTTAATGCCAAATCAGTAAAAGGATTGAAAATAACATTAAATTTTTCGAAATACATGGTTTGCAACATTTTCGCGGTTGTTTTCCACATTGTTTTCACCACATATTCTTTATAATCTTTCCCATTCTGTTTCTTCATATTAAAGCCACAGTCCGTCAATATTCCTGCCACATTTTCCACTGACTATTCGGTTTCCAAATTGAAGTTTCGTTGTTTACAAAATTCGCTAAATTGATTCCAAATGGAAAAATAACTTTTTTTTGTATTTTCAGGAGTTGATTTTTCGATCTCCCTTATTATTTCTGCCTCGCTAATATTTCCAAATCTCAACATATTTACTGTTGTTGTAAAATTCTGTTTTCGACATTTACAATTGTCAAACTGATGCAACGCTTGCTAAACGAATAATTGCTAGCGTTGGTAAGGTAACGTAATTTATCCGATATTTTTATCCACTTGCATTCCTGTTCCTTCCTATTTATTCGATAGCAAACTACGATTTTCGTTCTCTCAAATGGAAATTATTATACATGAGTGGAATTGTCGCTGAAATACTAACATAGTAAGTTTTGCCGGCTTGCATGTTTTATCGCTGTGAAACGAGAGTAGCTATGGAAACTTTCTCACTAAAAATGGAATGAGTGAAATAGTCATTAAAAAATAATGCCATAACCTTTCATAATAAACATACGATGCACGAGAAAAAATTCCCTATGACTTATTACAACCGTTGTTTCATTATTAAATCCATTTTCTCCACATTTTTCTAAAATATTACTAATTTAACTTTAACTGAGATTGAATTCTCGCACATCACTTGGTGAAACATCATAAAGAATAAAGTATAAACTTTAAAATAAAAACACTTGGCTTATGTTTCACAATATAAAAAATATTTAGATACTGTATTTAGCAGTAACGAACAGTCGACATGTTTCGAGTTATGAACTCATTATCAAGACTGACTACAGGAGAGTATTGCACCGTAATTTATAAAACAGACAATAGCAAAGGTGATACCTGAAAATCAATTTGTTCGTTTACAAGGGGTAATTGACTATTATGGGCGGAACTTATTTCGAGAATTTCAAGAAGGTCAAGGCGTTTTCCTTTGTTACCTGAATGTAACAATTTGGTTTTGTTGAAATCCAGGAAGTGATTGAATTTTATACAATGTTCGGAGAAGCCAGTGGTATTTTTGTTTTGTAAAATTGACTTTTTATGTTCTTCAACACGAATGTTTATATTCCTTCCTGTCTGTCCAATATAGAAAGCAGGACATTCGTCGCAAAATATTTTGTAAATACCACTGTTTTCTCCGATGTTAGATTTTTCTTTATTATTGACCAAGAATAACTTCAAGTTTCTTTTATTTGTACAAATTATTTTAACGTTATTTTTCGATAGTCTGTTACAAATTTTGCTACTCAAATTAGGCACATAACTTATTGGGAAGTATTTTTGTTCTTCATTAATAGTTTGCGTGGGGTATAATGAATGCAACAGATACTTTATTTAACTTTAGTTAAAAGAATTTTTACTCTTTTTATTCAAAGGTCAAGTATTCATTTTACTATAAATAAATGTTTATTAACAGCTAATTAGTTTGTGAGTTTTCGTGGATTGAATTAGAGTGAATATTGTTTCACAGATTTTAGTGGGTCCTATTTAAGTATCCTTTGTTAAATCTCATTGTGATTACTATGCTACGCTATTAAAAATCTTAAAACAGTCTTAAATAGAAAAAATTATAAGAAAATTGTTTTTTTAAATATATCTTGAATCCAGCACAGATTAACTCATTTACATAACAAGTACGCATTTAAAAAAATCACGTCAGATTTGGAGAGGGGGTCTAGCAAAATCTCACGACTTATCTTCAAGGGGAGAGGGGGATTCGAAAAATCGACAAAATTCTTTCACGTAAATAATGAATGCCCCCTAAAGGCGCCTGAGTACTACGAACCTCACATTTTTCAGCTACTTAGTATAATTTCTTTGTAACGCATATTATATAAAAATTTCAGCTTTCTGCATTCCTTCCCTAACCTTCAACTATGAAAAATCTCACTCTCCTCCTTGCGCAATATGCTTAAGAAGGGGTAATAATATAAAGATTTTAGATAATGAATCTGAATATCAGTTTGAAAATTGGCCAGAATATTAATCTAGAAGTTTTACTTTTGAAATTGTTAAAATATTTTAGTTTTCTACGGGTAATAAAAAATTATATTAGTCTACAAAAATGTATTGAAAATTCAGCATGATAAACCTGCGTACTCTGTGAAATCGAAACTGACCTTATTCACATAATATTGAAGAGTAAGAGTGTTGTGGAAAATTAATAACGATGAAAAGTACGTACTTTCGTTTCAGTGCTGAGAATTAATAGGTGAAAAATAAGAACTACTGTAAGAAATTAAAAAGACGTCTTGTTTTCAGTAGGAATATAAAAAATTGGTAAAGATCTCATATAATAGTACATGTGTAAGTAGAATTCAATGATTTCAGGGTGTCTACATCCTTGAAAAACCTGGAAGTCCTGGAAATCTCAGGAAATATTTTGCATTCTGAAATATCTTGGTCTCAGTCTCAGGGAATTTTGGTTTCGCTCAGGGAATGTTTTCAAGTGTTATCAGTTATCTCCAAATTTGCTTGAGAATACGCTATTTTAAATGAATTCATGAATTAGATGAATTATCAGGTTACAATGATTGCCTGAATATACATAGATTTTTTTTTTCGTATTTTATATCTATAATAAGATTAAAATTTTTTAATAGCACTCTTAATAAAAAAGAATTTCGAGTTTTATATGCTTCTACGGTTTTTATTTTTCTTTAATAACTCGAATCTTTCTATCTCATCTAGGTATGCAGGCCAGCTGGTTACTGTGAAATATCTACGCCTAGAGCGATATATGCAGAGATTCCCGGATTCTCCAGTTTCCGGGCCACCATACCTCAAGGCCACCCTTCCACCTTCCAAAGGTTGGACAAGTTAAAAATGAACTTTTTTGGCCGCCCGTGGGGTGTTTTTTACCAGTGTTGATTTTACTCGATGCAATTGACCTTTATCTAAGAAAAATTGTTAAATCGAAAATGATTGTTAGAAAATACTCATGTTTGTGAATAATTTGATCAACAGTTAAAGCATCATTGGTAGATGACGTTGGTTTGAATTTTTTTCTGCAAATTATTGATGTATTTAATTTTTTTTAAAGTTATTTTTTAGTGTTTAATGGAACTTGACTGAAGTAGTTTAATTTGAGAAATTTTATGAAATTATTGACATTGTTTTTCTGAATGAAGATAATATGTTAATTTGTTACGTTGTGCAAATAAGTAATTGTTGCAGATTTTCAAGGAACAATGTTGAAGTTTTATTAGATGTTTGTTTATTTGTATTTGGCCACAAACATTAACAATTGTTGTATTTTATATAACCAAGCAAATGTATTTCTAAGATGTTTGTGTTTTTTTTGCCTGAAAATTTGTGGTACAAAATATTTTTTTGTACTCCCTAGTTGGTGATTAGTTTCCATCATGAAACGGATTTAAAGGGAAGAAAGTATTATTTCCCTCCCTAGAAAGGTAAGTTTTATACTATTATGTGTTTAGCAGTGTCTCCTGCGCAGAGTTGGTGTAGACTGTAGCTTATAGGCCTCTACCGCTCAAGTGGCCCCCACCAAAATTGAAATTTTCAGAGAGGAAATTGACGTTAGCGATATAATTGAAGATTTTGTTAAAAATAAATCTAGAGAAGTTGTAATTTAATATAACCAGGGGCGGCTAGTCAAAGGAGGCTAAGCCTCAATAATATTCCGTGTATCGCTAATATATATATTATATTGAATAGTCAGCATTCAGCATATTCATATTAATCAAAATCATATTATTTTATGCACCTACCTTCCTTTCAACCTACATTATATAATATAATTTATTAATTAAGATAGAAGGTATTTACATTTACTGCATTTCATTCATTTCAAGATTTGTGGCAACGCTGCGGAAAGCTTAGAAAGGTATATTCTCAACGTTCATTATGCCTGCCACAGAAAAGCAAACTCGCACCACTCAAAAACAAATACTCCGAATGAATACTTCATTGAAATAGAACACCAAAACACATGTACATGGCAACACCGATAAAGTCCAGTCTTATACAATGTCGACCAATCACAACTATAGAATCTCCCTGACATCGAGTAAAGTCGTTGATTGAATCGTAGTATGATCGTAATTCGTACTGTCTGAATAATGGACGCCGGAATCAGCTCGCGTTACGCGTATTGTTTTAAAATGAGTTTGATTACTGAAATTAACTTCAATGGTGACTTAGTGGAATATTTGTTATCCCATAACTTTAGTGCCCTAAGTTATGAGGATAAAGTTTTGATAAAAACAAAAAAACCTACCCCTGAATTAAACAATTTGGTGCAGCGTAACAGAAAACAAAACCGCGGTTTTAATACACGGAATTATGAGAGAAATCCTTGCCTAACCGGATCACAGGTAAAAAATAAATTATTTTGTTGGCAGTGTTTACTTTTTACTAGTGAAAATGTCTCTGTTTGGGGCCGCTTAGGATTTGAGGATTTAATTCTATACCTAGTTGAAAGTGAGGAATTTTTCACCGATAAAGTAACTTTAAATACAGCACGCGGATTAATATCTTACTTACAAGATAAGGAATTTATATATTTTTTAAACATCTTTAAATTAATTTTTGAACAAACAGAAATAATTTTTCAAATCTTACAGCACAAGTTTTCAGATGTAATTTACTCACGAAATCGGCTCAAGTTTCTTTTGGAAAAAATTTCAGAATTTCGTGCAGAAGTTTATTTTAAAAAACTATTTTCTGTATTTCAAACTACTGATGATACGGCTCAATTTAGCGCAAAACGAAAGAAATTCAGTTACGCAGATATGGAGCTTCACTATAAGCAAATATTTTATGAAATTTTGGATACTATTAGGGGTCAAATAGTAATAAGGTTCTCTGATTTGAAAGAACTGCATTTCTTCGACTTACTCAATAAAAATTTGTTCACCGGATTTTCGGCTAATTTTCCAGATAACCTTTTGGAAAATTTATGTCAAAAATACACTTTTTTTGATAAGGTGGCCATAAAAAGTGAACTGTGTGTTGTTTATAATGACAATGAAATTTTGGGGCAAAATGAAAATCATGTGAGGACCATTAAATATCTTTTTGATAATGATCTGAATCAAGAATTACCCCAAGTTTATAAACTCTTATGTCTAATTGTTTCTATCCCGGTGACATCGGCTTCCGTAGAGCGCTCGTTTTCCACTCTTAAGAGAATTAAAACTTATTTACGAAATTCAATGAGCCAGGATCGTTTGAATAATATTAGTTTGTTGTCTATTGAAAAGGAATTGGTACAACTTTTGGCGAAAGAAAAAATTTTATGAGGATATTATAGATCATTTTGCTAACGTTAAAGATCGCAGAATCCCGCTAATCTTCAAAAATATATAATAACTTTTTATTAGCTCTCACCAGCTGTTAACAAATTCGTTAAGTAGGTAGGTATGTACCTATTTTGTGAAAGAAAAAAAAATTTGATGAATAGATGAATTGATTAATTGGCTGCGAGTTATTTTCGGCAGTTAATCAACACTCGCTGCACTGCACATGATTCTCCCAATATTTCTAAAGGAATTTGATTTTGTTCCTCAATTTTCGTCAATTTCATCCATGGTCGTCGTTAAAGCGAACTTGAGAACACAAAAAACTGACGTTGTTTATAAAACTGTCAAACTGTTCCATGACAACAGAGTGCACGACGTTGGGATTTTTCTTTAGAATTGCGAGGTACGAGTACGGGGTTTTTTCTTTCTTCGGAATCAAATAGTTATTAACGTAACAAGGCCGATATGTAGCAAATAACGGATGAGGTTGGATATTGTAATCCGAGGGCAGCCGAGGATTATAATTAACCGAATCCGTTATTTGCGTATCGGCCGTGTGTCGTTAAAAATTTTTCGTAATCCCGTTGAAAGATTATATTTTGATTCCGAAGAAAGAAAAAAACCCGTACCTCGCAATTCTAAAGAAAAATCCCAACGTCGTGCACTCTGTTGTCATGGAACAGTTTGACAGTTTTATAAACAACGTCAGTTTTTTGTGTTCTCAAGTTCGCTTTAACGACGACCATGGATGAAATTGAGGAACAAAATCAAATTCCTTTAGAAATATTGGGAGAATCATGTGCAGTGCAGCGAGTGTTGATTAACTGCCGAAAATAACTCAAGAGGGATATCAAAAAGAATATGAAAATTTTGAAATGTGGCGTAAAAGCAAGAATGTAAAGGTGGTTAATGAAGATGTATTATTAGCCTATGCGAAATGAAAATCAGAGGTTTATTCTCCCAACTCGCTGTGGACAAAGATTTCAATGTTGTAATTGTAAGCAGAATGATGTTTTGAAATAAATATTTGAACAAGTGATTTCTTAACGGCCGGCGGCCGTTAACACTGTCTTTTCAATTGTCATCTGAATAGCGTTAAATCAAAATAACAGTATGGGATTATGAAAATATAATCTTTCAACGGGATTACGAAAATAACTATAACGAGTTCGTCTGTAATTAATAAAAAATAGTGTTTCTAAACCAGTTTTCATTAGAGAAGACAGCAGCATATCTCTAATATTAGACGGCAAATTTAAGAGCGTATATCTATTGAATCAGCACGGACGGAAAATTTAATAGATCATATTTCAAATGGGGCAGTTAGGATGGAAAATTCAGGACAGCATATCTCTGAGACACTGTGGACGGAAATTTTAAGCTAGCGTATCTCTAGTAGTCTAGTGGGACAATGTAAACGGAAAATTCAGAATATCTCTAGTAAGACACAGACGAAAAATTTAAGAACATATATCATTAAGATCGTAGCGCCGGAACGGCTAATATCGGTACTACAGCATGGGCCATTAACGGTTTGTTTACATTGTTTGGTAATGGTATTTACGTTCATTTTATTTTGAGTTTTCGAACGTTTAGCTTTGTAATTTGTGTTTATTTGGACTTCGTATTTTCCAATGGTTCATTGTGTTTCGATTGAGGACAATATTATCTCTGTTCAATAGTAGATAACCTACCTACGTCAAGTTGAAATTTACACTGAGTTTCTATTATTGAACATGAAAATCAATAATAAAATGAAGGAGATGAATAAATTAATTGGTTGGAGGAACTATGTATACATCATGAAAAGGCTGCATGATAGAACACCTATTTATTTAAAAAGTTTGAAGAAAGCATCTCTGACATGTCTACTTACATTACCTACCAACTGAGGAGGTTTTGAGTATAATGGGCAAAACTAAGTACTTACCAGCAAATCTGAAAAAAGCAACACGACATAAAAGAAGAATTAACATGAATACTCCGCTTGAATGGTTTGAACGTAATGAGTTATTATATTTTTTGAATTTTCCTGACGTACAACAACTCCTAAAAGTACTGGTTTTTTGTTATAGAATCTCTGTTTTCCTGGTTATATAATTGAATATTTTAGTTTTTACCTAGATATAGAGTCAAGTTTTTCATATTCTTGATGTTATAATAAACTGTTCGGTTGTGCAAATGAATATTTTAATAGTATCTCCGGTTGTTACATGAAAGAAATAACAATTATCTAGAATCTCTGGATGATGGCCCAGGTTCAGATTCCAATAAAAGTGGAAGATTTTTCGTTGGAATAGCATTGGACTTCAAAAACGCTACGTTTTCAGTTAGCTGAAAATTGCACATCATCAGTTGGTATAATTCTATATTGAAAAATGCACAAACTTACTTCAGGGAAAATAATTATTCTCAGTAAACTGTAAAGCACAACTCTCTTATGTTCAGACACTTTTTTTCAATCTTCAAGTTATGAATCCACACCTTTCTTCTGTCCATCATTTCCTTGTTTCCCAACTTATGTTGGAATACAACTTTGAATTGTCCAGCTTTCGGAAAGGTATGTAAGCTATATTCCGGTGTTTTTTGCCCAAAATGAACAATAGGATACACAACAATAGTGATTCATCTCTTC
The DNA here is from genome assembly GCA_030704885.1 of Cynegetis impunctata. Classification (NCBI taxonomy): domain Eukaryota; kingdom Metazoa; phylum Arthropoda; class Insecta; order Coleoptera; family Coccinellidae; genus Cynegetis; species Cynegetis impunctata. Next base: position 741,633 of record JARQZK010000732.1, read on the forward strand.
TGAACGTTTGTAAACGATCCCAAACAAAATTAAAACTCAACAACTTCTCATATAAAATACACGTAAACAGATGTAAACAAAGCAATCTATGGCCCATGCTCTAGTAATATTCGACACCGGGTATATCGTAAAATTTAGTATGTAATGTTTCCGTCAGATGGCGAAGAAGCTGAAGAATCATATTTATCGAATTTTTTTTGTCGCTACTTTATGGCTGATCCGCAAACATAGCACAGCAATATACTTCTCTATATGATGCATCTCTCTTTTCAGGATTCAAGAATTATTTATAGTAAGTACCAAGACACAAACAAATTTTTCTTTTGTTGCATTAATTTCACATAATTTGTAGAGCACTTAAAACATTGAATACATCAATTCCAAAATACTACACTTTTCTATCAAAACAGTTTTTTCAAACAATTTCATCGTACTGAAGATTTTAATTTATTTTAATTAGGAAAACAAATTAAATAAGATCAATTTTAATATAATAATAAAAATTAAAAATAACATTCCAAATATTAATATACAACACAAACCAATTATTTTTGTACAATGTAAAAATTACATAATCAATTAAAAATTATTTTCCTGAATCATAAAAAAATATATAATTATATATAAATGATTTTATCAGAGAATAACATATTCATAGAATCTGAAAACAAATAAGATTTTAACTTAACTGCAGTTAAGTAACTAAGTAGTAAATTTCTCTTGAAGTTTCTATAATCACCATTATATTGCTTTAGAAGCAAAAAAATATCATTTTACATTTAGTACAAACAGGGCTCATTCATACTGACACAAATTTGATTCATCGTATGTAATAAGTTCAAAATTATGACACAATGGGGGAATTAATTTCAGACTGTTTCATTTTTGTCATAAATCTTTTTCTTCTGGAAAAATCGAGAAGCACCCTTCTCCTAGCATTGATGAACCAATTTTCCACCTGGACAAGTGTGAGGTTGGTTTCTTTCATAAGACACTGCTTTTCGTAATCAGTCGGATATGGATGCTGAAAATATTTCAATATTTCGTACAAATTGAACAATTTGCATATTCCAACATCAAATTTTACCTGCTGATGATGATATAACCATTCTGTCAAGTGATTCTTAGCTTTAGCTGGTAGATGGGGTCTTTTTTGTGTTGTTTTGCCCCATGGAATTTCTGGAAAATCACGAAATTATCTACAACTGTATTCTCACAAAACCTAATAAAATATTGTAATATGAAAGAGCCAAACCTAAAAATTAGTTAATGTGAAATATTTCTAACTTAATTTTCAGGACTGCTGAAATCTGTAGCCAATAAGTAACATAAAAAAGCTAATTGATAATTTTTCATTTTGGAGAAAAATAATTTTATTTTATCATCACTAATACATAAAATAAATAGATAACATGAAAAAACTCAAAAAATAAATGAAATAAACCAAGTTAAAAAAAGTTCAAATTATATTTTAAATTAAATCAAAATTTCCAGTATGAAAAATAAAGTAAAATAAAAAGGAGATTTACTTTTTGGTTTCCTTTTGAAAATCTTATCCTCAGTTTTCAACAAAAAAAACCCCTAACTTGCAAATTATTTTCAATTTGAAATGCTTCAATAGAGTAGGTACCCAAAACTTCAATATCTTTTCAGAAATATTAATTTTTTTTTTAAGTGGTATAATTTTAGTGCATAGTTTTTGACTCATCATCCACAAGAAAGTTTTATATTAAAATAATACCAGTTTACTGTTTTCTAGACATACTAACGATTAAAAAGGATGGAAAATTAACTAACGTTCTTCTTTTTCCTTGCATAGTGTATTATGCTGCCTCAGTAGGAACAGACTCCTGAATTCCTGGTTGCAAAAATTACAGACAAACGGTGAATTATGAGAGGTTTTTTTGTGCTTAACAAGCTCCTTAGTAGTCTTGAAACATTCTTGACATATTGTGCAGGGAAATGAAAATTCTTCAACTGATTTAGGCAGGATGTTCTTAACTTGTTCATTAATGAATTCAAGCTTCACTATCATTCCTGTATTAAAAAATAATATTTATAGTTTTTAAAAAAAATATTTCTATTGAAGTTCATTACAGAATAGTCTTCAAACAGTGGATGAATTCTTATATATCATTCAATATTTTCGATATATTCTATGTCCATTGATGATTGTTGCTGTGAATATGTTTTGTATTACATTTAAATTTTAATAAATCTTTTATTTTTGTTCCTTACTAATTTCAGTTATTGAATACTATGTACATATTATATAGTTTTTCAAAGTAAATGAAGGTTATAGATATTACAAGTAACCTGAAACAACTATGTAACTAACAATGAAAATTCAATTGATATCCATTTGTGCAAGTATCTTTGAAAAATTAAATTTTTATCTCTGCAGCAAAAGAAAAAGTATAAAATGCTTTCCAGTAATAAAATAAAAACCTAATATTATCAAAAGTATAGGAATCTCTTCTAGAATGTTATTTTCCATCTGAGCAAATGTTTTGGAAGTAGAATACTAAGCATAACAAAATAGTCATATATAAAAGATGTTTGGTAATAGTAAAATAATTTCATCAAAATGTGCTACCTTTACCAGCTTCCAATTCTGCTCTAAGTAAACTTTTTTCACTGTCTGTCTTAGATCCATCCTCTTCATTTTTTAAATCTCTCGCATATTTTGAAAGCTTCGTTAAATCGTAATCAGAGTCTGGTGATAAATTGTCGAAATAATTCCTCATTTTTTCCTCAACTTTCAAGCAATTATTCTTAAATTCATAGGCTGCTTTTAGGGCATCCGCGCAGTTCAAACATACGAAGCACTGAGGCAGAATGTCCAATGCCTTAAACATACATAGTTTATATTATATCACACTAAAGTAAACATATTCAATATATTTAATTAAATCTATTGCCGACAATTCAGAATCTGAATTCAATTAACAAATTTCCTTTCATTTTACTATGCCACAAGTAGGTCATATTTGTTTTTTTAGAATAAATCAAAACAAAAGTACTAATGCTACTCACTAGTTCTGGCATACATGTTGTGATTTGATGACGGAATGGCATGAATCCAGAAATCGGCTCTACGTAATTGATGTCGAAGTAATTTTCCTTAAAAAGTAATTTTAAACATAATCTACAAACTTTTACTGAGTTCTCGTTCATCTTCACTAAAAAAAATCGATTATGAGCATATGGAATAATAATGTTTGGTGAACGAATAGGATGATACAAAAAAACGATTAAAATTTTCACGGAAAAATTCCTAATTTACATGTAATTTCCAGTTTTAATGGCCTATTTAAGTGCCTCAAAGGTCAAATGTCACATTTTTGTCATAATAATGACAAAAATGTCATATATGTCAAATAAATTAAAAACCTGTCACATTTGAGCCGTATTTACGCGAAAACATATGGCCATTTGAATCAATCACAATCGGTTTCAGATGATTAGGAACCATAACAATGACGTACAAGTAAAATAACCAATTTAGTCATTTACTGTATATTGCACCAACGCTAGATCAGGAAGTTACTCTCTTGGAATGATTTGACTAATTTCTATTTATTATTGGAAAACTACAAATTATTGCAAGTGGCATACATATTTTTCAGGATTTGCAGTTTGGTGGTATCTCGAATAGGAATCTTTATATGAAATTCAGCAACAATGATATTTGCATCAAACCGTAAAATCTTATTATGTAAAAATTCATTAAAGTTTAGTGTATTATTAAATCATAAGTAACTTGTTAATATCATTTCGATTGAATCATTTGTTTCTTCATTCCTTGTTCATATTAGATACCGACCTATAAATTTATAATTTATTAAGTTCATAAAATATTGTGCTCTTGAGATGACATTTCCAGTTCTCTTTGTATTCAAGGTAGTCACTCTAGAATTGCTGAGCAGGTTTTTGCACGTTGCAGACATATAAAATACACTGACAAAATATTCAACAAAAATGAAAATAAGCAAAATCGCAAATATTGACAATATCAGACGTAAAATATTTTTCCAACGATTCATCTACAAGTTTCCACGTTTTCACGTGAAAAGATGAATTATATATATGATTCATAAAACTTATGTCAATATAACTATTTTCCAATAGTGAAAGGTATTTTGAAACAGAACGTTATACATTTTGCTGAGTTTTCAACATATTTCGTTATTCTTGAAATACGTTTCTTATAGGGCATTAGAGCGCATGAAATGTCCATAACCGGAACATTTGATTAGCATGAAGATAAAATAGTTACATTGTGAGTATTTTATATAAATTTTCTCACATTTATTGATTAATTAATTAATTTATATATAATATATATATATATATATATATATATATATATATATATATATATATATATATATATATTTATATATATATATTTATATATATATATATATATATATATATATATATATATATATATATATATGTCTATATATATATATTATGTATATATTATCTAGTAGTATAACATGTTTATAGCCATGAAATATCAAATATACTGTTGGATACTAGAGTACAATAGGGTGTATTCGCGTTGGGCGCTTACACGCTTTAAGCGCTCACGCTTGGAAGCACAGATTATTGGCGTTCGTGTTGGCCTACAAGCGCTTAGAGACGCTCACGCTTTGCCTTTGAGCATTAAAGTTGAATGTCAGATCTTCTTTTTACGCTTAAGTAGGCAAAAGCCCGATAGTTCACGCAAATACTGTGCTTTAACATTTCCCTACAAATTTATTAATTATCGACAACAAAAGTTAGGTTAGCTTACGCTTAGTGTTAAGAGTTTGTGAGCGCGAGTCGACCACAGAGAATGAAGCTTATAAGCGCTTAAAGCGTGTAAGCGTCCAACGCGAATGCACTTATTTATTTGACTTATATAAGCTGATCTTATTCGCACCAAGAAAGTAGAATTTATTTCGATTTCATCTGCCTATTTCGAATATCATAGAACTTTTTTGTGTAAATTGTACTTTTCTTCTCAGTTTAAAACTTATTTTTCTTTATCAGATGTTTTAATTTTTATTTAGAACTACTTATACAACAGTGTACGAATCACTATGCTAGATAGTATTGAACTGCTTCATTTTGAAATATTTCCAGTAGATATTTTATTTCTGCGATATGATTGTATCAAATTAAAATAATTGTTCGTTTTATCAAACCTAGCGTTTATCGGTTCACGGTTTTCAACTAACTACTACATAATTCTCTCTGTATTGGATACGTCAAAATGTCAAAACTAATAAAGCTTTATTAAGTGATCATATATTGTAGTCACTTTAGAACTTACATAATTTACACAAAGGTTTTTAAGAATGTTTATGCCGCTAATCTATATTCTTCTTTTGTGATAAATCACATAAGGGGTAGTAGCGTGAACCCTGTCATAAAGAACATTTTGGAAACTCCCCTCCACACGTCATCGCGTTGACGTCACGGCGACGTCAACGATACTAGCGCTCCTTCACCGGAGGTGCATATTGCAAGAACTACACTTAGTAGTCACTAGATATTCGCGATATTATGATGAGGTGAACCAATTGACTAGAAGAAAAATGTCCTCAAAATCGGTCCCGAACGAAAAATTGGTTCGCGTCGGCTACTACGAGCTGGAAAAGACCATAGGCAAAGGAAATTTTGCCGTGGTGAAGCTGGCAACACACATAGTTACGAGGACCAAGGTAAAATAAACCAGCTAGTTAGTTTTAATCAACAACCGAAATGTCAAAATGGGTATTTTTTTCGTTCGCGATCAGTTCCACTATCCTGGCCTGTTTTCGTTCCCTAAAAAGTGAAAGCACTTGGAAATCAGACTTTTTCCAACGCTTGGAAAAAATGTGCACGTCGAAAATACATATCGAACGTAAAAAATGAGATGTGTTCTTGTGCCAGTTATTTTAATTAGACCCTGTACCAGCAGTGTCCTTAAAAATTAATTAGGCACATTTGCCGATGCGGTAAGATCTGGTTATGGGAAAATTGCTATTTTTCTAAAAGTTCTTTGATTTATGTACCTTCTGTAACAGTTCAAACATCGACGGGTACAAGGAAATTGTTTCTAGGTTAAGTGAATTTTCATCTGTTTTTCGTTTTCAAAACATTAAAATCTCAAGGACGACCGTACAGGCTGTCTCGCGACCATGATATTTTTGATGACACACGAAAGTAACTTTATTCAATTAATTTCACCTAAATGAGTGTAATTTCAATAAAATACAGATTCAAATTGATAGCATTTGCGTTCTATGGTGCCTTCAGTAATAATAAATTGTTTTAGTGAAAATAGATTTGAAAAGCTTTTTTTCTGCATTAGCAATAATTATAATTAAATGAAATAAATTCACTGGAGATTATATAAAGTTTCAAATGATGGTAGCTTTTCAAAGTGCCCACAATAACTATTCATATGCTGAGAATTTCAATAAATAACAGATCTACAATGCCTGTTGCTTCTATACTGAAGATAAATAAAACTTTCTTATTTCTTTCAAAGAATTATTTATAATCTTTTTATATTACCAATGAAATATTTATATAACCATAGGAATGACCTGATAATACGAATATAATTCAAAAATTTAATTATATTAAATTCACAATATTAAGCATATTATTGTTATAGCAATTTTTCGATTCGTTTCTATATCAAAGTGATATATTTTCACTCTAGAGTTGATATTTTCAAATTATGTTGTGGTACAAATCATGTTGTGGTAAAACTGTTTTTTTTTGGGTATAATTCAATTTTTCTAATGGTTTCTGATTATAAATCAGTCATTATAGTTTAAACAATTATGTGATCTGAAATTCAATAAACGAACCAACGCCAGATAATATCAGAAAGATAAATTGGAAAAGTGTCCGAAATGTAATTTTTATGATTCTTGGCCAGAAAAAAAAATGGATCAGTCGCCGGATTTTTAGGATTGGCTTTATTGGACAAACTCGTCTTACAAAAAAAAACGACAATTTCACCTCTTATTCTAATTATATCAGAAGAAAAAATTGAATTAGTGTCCGAAATGGAATTTGTTTTTAGGATTGGCATTATTGGACAAACTCGTGTTACAAAAAAACGTCAATTTCACCTCTTATTCTGATTATATCAGAAGAAAAAATTGAATGAGTGTCCGAAATGGAATTTATTTTTTTTTGGATTGGATTTATTGAACATCTCGTCTTACAAAAAAAAAAATGACAATTTCACCACTTATTCTGATTATATCAGGGGCAAAAATTGAATGGGTGTCCGAGATGGAATTTTTTTTATGATCGGTTTTATTGGACAACCTCTCGTCTCAATAACAAAACGTCAATGTCACCACTTATTTTGATAATATTAGGAAATAAAATTGAATAAGTGTTCGAAATAGAATTTATTTCCGAGTGGCTTTATTGGACAAATTCTCGCCTTATCAAAAAAAGTCAATGTCTTTACCCATTCTGATAATATCAGGAGAAAAATTGAATGATTGTCAGAAATAGAATTTTTTTATGAGTGGCTTTATTGGACAAACTCTCGTCTCACCAAAAAACGTCAATTTCACCACATATTTTGATAATATTAGAAGGAAAAATTGAATTAGTGTCTGAAATGGAATTTATTTTTAGGATTAGCTTTCTTGGAGATAAACTCTCGTCTTAGCAGAAAAACGTCAATGTGGCTACTTATTCTGATATCAGAAAAAAAATTATTTAGTGTCCGAAATAGAATTTTTTTATGAGTGGCGTTATTGGACAAACTCTCGTCTCGCCAAAAAAACGTCAATTTCACCACATATTCTGATAATATCACAAGGAAAAATTGAATTAGTGTTGAAATGGAATTTACTTTTAGGATTGGTTTTCTTGGATAAACTCTCGTCTTACCAAAAAACGTCAATGCGCTACTTATTCTGATTAAGTATATCAGAGAAAAAATTGAATTAGTGTCCGAAATTGAATTTTTTTATGAGTTTTTTTTTCATGGGACAAACTCTCGTTTCACCAAAAAAACGTCAATGTCGCTACTTATTCTGATAATATCAGGGAAAAAAATTGAATTAGTGTCCGAAATAGAATTTTTTTTTCGAGTGACTTTATTGGACAAACTCTTACCAAAAAAACGTCAATGTCGCTAGTTATTTCGATAATATCAGGAAAAAAATTGAATTATTTAGTGTCAGAATTTTTTTTTATCAGTGGCTTTATTGGACAAACTTCCGTTTCACTAAAAAGACGTCAATTTCACCTCTTATTCTGATAATATTAGGAAATAAAATTTTTTCAAGAGTTTCTTTGGACAAACTCGTCCCACCAAAAAAACCTCAATTTCACCACTTACTCTGATAATATATAAGTGTCCGAAATAAAAAAAAACTCAATTTCACCGCTTACTCTGATAATATCAGGAAAAAGAAGTGCCCGAAATGGGATTTTTTTTTAAGATTGACTTTATTGAACAAACTCGTCTCACCATAAAAACGTCAATTAATCTTATTCCGAAATATTCTATTCACCATCTCAATGAACAAACCGTATTATAATATCATACGAACGTAACATTCAGACATAATAGCCAGCTTTGTAGCTTCTGACCCACTGACCCGCAAAGATTCCATCTTTACGACTTTGGTTTGAATGACAGTTTCCTTTTCGGAAAATGACTGGCCTTTTCGTTAAGCCTACAAAAGATTGCGGAAGAAAAATCGATACTGTTTACATTAATTTAAATACGTTTTTATTGTTTCGCCATTTCAAACATGGAGGTCAAAGTTTCGTAACCTTCGAAAAAATAGAAGTTTATAAGTTGAAAAAATTTGGAATTTCGTTGGCCCATGAGGCCCCTACACACGGACGTTGATGTCTCAACATCAACGTGCATCAAAGACCAAGAACGTGCAACCAATAATGCTAATGTGGATGCAAAAACACCCACGTTTTTGAATGCACACTCCGGATGAATGCCGCGTTGATGTTTTCTGAATCGCTTGAATTTTTGGATGCGTATTCAAATGAACACGTGCTTCTCCCAATGTGTGGAGGCGATTCACCGATGTTTGTGCATTCTCAAAGCAGTGGTTGCGGTTAATCTTTATTTTTATTTCTATTTTTCTTTTCAAGAGCATAAGTACACGCCACTGTCACAAGAGCTAAACATTCTTCGAACAAAACTATGGTTTTGTTCGAAAGTGTGTATGCAATCTGCTTGCACGTTTTTGGATGCACGTTGATGTATTAACACATCAACGTCCGTGTTTAACCTGCTATTAGCGAATAAAATTCTCTACGCATAACTATCCAGATATCGATACAATATTTTATGAACCCGCAATTTTTCATGGACAAAGTGAGATAAGATTGTGATTAGAGAATGTTATCTCCGTAAATAATAATAATAATAAAACGAAATACAAATTTGTATAGAGTACGCAATTCAGAACATTGTCTTTGCTTTTTTAACAGAAGTGATTCTTCGAAAGTAATTTGATGAAAATTATTAACAGTTCTTTCAGTGTCTCTTATATGACGGTTTCATTTTCGGTGCAAATTTTTGTAATTTTGAAATTTGTGTATGTTAGATTATAAATGAGAAACAATATACTTTGTTTTTCACCACTATTTTTAGTACCTACAAATTTTCACATAAAATAAAACAACAGTTGCACAACGTGTTTCGCTGACACTACAGCTTCTTCAGGTGCGAATTTCAAACTAAAACTAAAATATCTAATGAAAGGTTTGCAAAGTACAATTATAAATTTGGGAAATCCATTCTTAGATTCTAATATATATATATATATATATATATATATATATATATATATATATATATATATATATATACCGGGTGTCCGCGGAAGGTGGCTCGCCCCTATAACTTTTTTGTTTTCAGAGATTATGAAATAAAATTTAGAGGATCTGTTTGATGCATAAAACTGCATATTTCGACAAGTAACTCAACTTCATGCAACTTCCGGTTTCACCGGAAGTGACATAAACTTTCGATTTTTAAATGGGACACCGGGTATATTTTCAGTTTTTATGTCTCCATATGACATTTAGAATACAACCATGTATCATTTGCTACTTTTTGTAACCTTTTTCTTATTTTTTTTTCGAAATAAATTTTCATTCTAGAGGGCTATGGATGCGTTCAAATAACTAATGTCGGTCCTTAAATGTATGTTAAAATACAACTTCACTGTTTTCGATCAAAATGTTCCAGCTATGTGAAGTTTAATTTTAAAACTTCTATTACTTTTTTTTTTCAAATGGCAACATGGTGGCTCGTCGGGTTAAAAAAAAAGATAATTTTATTGCGATTAATTTGATACCGCACTCTAGGTATTAGGTTGAAAGAAAACTTTCGATAAATACCTGAAATCCCATTACCTTAGAACTTTCTTTAAATGAAGAATCTTATTGAGATTAAAATAACATTTGAAATCATCGAGTAGCCTGTGACCAACACAACTGAAACAAAGCCACGCTCAAAAATCTACGTCCCTGGACGGCAAACAGGGCCATTTTAGGACCGAAATTATTCATTTGAACGCATCTATAGCCCTCTACAATAAAAACTTATTTCGAAAAAAATTGAACAACTGTTACAAAAAGTAGCAAATGATACATGGTTGTATTCTTAATGTCATATGGAGACAAAAAAACTGAAAATATACCAGGTGTCCCATTTAAAAATCGAAAGTTTATGTCACTTCCGGTGAAACCGGAAGTTGCATGAAGTTGAGTTACTTGTCAAAAAACGCAGTCTTATGCATTAAACAGATCCTGTAAATTTAATTTCATTATCTCCGAAAACAAAAAAGTTATAGGGGCGAGCCACCTTCCGTGGACACCCGGTATATATATATATATATATATATATATATATATATATATATATATATATATACATATATCTCCGTTTACGTTTCTAATAGTCTTTGATTTAAAGTTTTTAATTGATCATAAGGGTAAAACCACTAATTTGTTGGATGAATTTAAGTAAAACTCATTATTTTTTGCCAAGCTTCCGAATTTAATTTAATTCTTCTTCAGGGCTTCTGGAAGTACAACATACAGTTTTTATCTAATAAAGTACAGTTTTTATATTAATTTCTTACTAAATTTTGAGGTTATTTGTAGGATTTCTGCCAGGCTCAAAACAGATTTCGTTTTTTAATTTAAAGTAATTAAGTTCGGACATCACATGTCTTTTTGTTAGTATTTAACTTTATTTATGAATTATAAGGTTAATCAGCAGTTATCTCAATTTGATATTTTTCTTCCTTCATTTTATTTGACATCTACTTCTTTTCATTCTTGTACTCTGTTTTCTCTATTCATCGATCGGTCCATCATAGAATCTTGAGTTTTCTCTCGATTTTTCCCCTGCCCTGAAGAAGAATTAAATTAAATTCGAAAGCTTGGCAAAAAATAATGAGTTTTACTTAAATTCATCCAACAAATTAGTCGTTTTACCCTTATGATCAATTAAAAACTATATATATATATATATATATATATATATATATATATATATATATATATATATATATATATATATATATATATATATATATATATATATATATATTTATATATATATATATATATATATATATATATATATATATATATATATATATATATATATATATATATATATAATTATATAAACCTATAATTTTATAGCGATTCGTTATACACTCTGCAAAAACAGTATCGCATCACCTGAAAAATTTCTAACAGTTGCTACAAAAACCAATCGACTTCCGCCGTCTGTTCTTATCAGTGAAAGAATGAAAACATAAAAGAAATATCACGACGATAATGCCGATAAGACATCTTTTTTTAGGGAAAAACGGGAAAACATGCTTTAACTACAAATTTACCTTAAATCAGTTCACTTCGAGAGTTGTTTGAAAGCAGGCAGGTTCAGTTTAATTCAGGTTTTGTTAATCGAAATTGCATTATGGCACGTCGCGAAAACAATCTTCGAAATTTGACTCGAGATGAAGTCGTCAGAATAGTCACCCTTGTTGAAAATGGACAAAGTCAGAGAGTCGTCGCGAATTTGTTGGGTGTGAACCAATGCACAGTATCTCGAGCAGTGGCAAGGCACAGAGAGCTTGGAGGATTTGAGAGAAGAGCAGTACAAGGTCGACCGAGAGCAACTACCCCTGCAGACAATCGTTTTTTGAGATTTCAGGCCCTGCGTCGAAGGCATGTCACTGCTTCACAGCTTCAACATGATTTGGCCACTACCCAAAATACGCGAGTTAGCTCACAAACCATAAGAAACATCTTGAGGCAGTCCGGAATGAGACCCAGAGAAGCAGCTACTGGACCTCGACTCACCAGGAGACACCGTGTTGCTCGTTTGAGATTTGCCACGGAACATCAAAATTAGACCATCGCAGATTGGGGACATATACTGTTCACGGACGAGTCCAGATTTTGTTTGTATACTTCAGATCAACGAATACCAGTCTACAGACGAGAGGGTGAGCGCTACGTTCAGTGCAATATAAGACCGTCGACGAATTTTGGAGGAGGGTCTATCATGTTCTGGGGAGGAATATCTTTGAGGGGCCGCACAGAGTTGGTGGTGGATAGAGGTACGATGACTGCTGAAAGGTACATTAGGGAGATTTTGCGTGAACATGTCGTGCATTACGCTCCACGTGTTGGTGATGAGTTTGTGCTAATGTACGATAATGCACGTCCTCACGTCGCAAGGGTAGTTAACGAGTACCTTCAAGAAATGTATATTCCAGTTTTGGACTGGCCCGCATGCAGCCCCGACTTAAACCCTATCGAGCATGTCTGGGACTATCTCTACAGAAATGTCCGACAACGAGATGCCACTCCAGCGAGTCTCGAAGAGCTTCAACAGGCATTAACTGAAGAATGGAATAATTTGGATGAGGGTTATATCCAGAGGTTGATTGAAAGTATGCCAGGGCGTTGTGAAGCTGTAAGAAGAGCTAGAGGAGGCAACACGCGATACTGAATCACTCAGATTTTCAATTTTGATTCAATTTCGATTCAATTTAATTTTCATCATTTTCTGAATATCTTTAAAAAGGAATAAAAATGGTTTATCTTGGGCACTTCGTGTTCTGTATTGCATCTGGTAATAAAAAAAACCTTTCAATTAAATTATTATGTCATTATGGATAGCTACCTGTCCCTGATATTTTTGCATGATGAAAAGTTTCAGTGATGCGATACTTTTTTTGCTGAGTGTAGTTATTTATGTACCAAGTGCGTTATATAGATCCTTACGCCCGGAGGGAAACATTCGGCCCGAGGGCCTTTGGCCCGATGGGCGTAAGGATCTAGTAACGCACGTGGTGCATACAAGATTTTATTTTTCACGAAAAAATTATTTTGTTATAATAATTAAAATCGGTTCATTGCTCCTCTCCATTTTCCTTCTCATAGTAGGCATGTCATTTGTTGATTTTTTGACGTTTGTGAATATTTTTGTCATCATATTCAGTGAATGTCATTGCTGCTTTCTTTGTGTAGTCTTATAGAAATAATGAAAATGAATTTACCCAAGAATATCATAGAAAATGAGCCAAAGCTGCGAATAATTCATTGCCGGAGAAATCCAGAGTCGTATACGACAAGGATTATAAAGTATTTAATCAATGAAAGTTGCTTCATTTCTACTCGTACAATTAGCGGGCGTTATGATCCATAATGCTCGCAAATGCGGGCGTTATGGCCGCATTATGAGTGTGTTTATAGCAACCGTATCCAAGGTGAAATAAACATATAATATTCAAGTGAAAAATAAAACAAAATTCGCTCCACGATGCAAGGCACGCCCGATTCAAGTCACATTTGAAAACACGTGAAAATTGAAAGTTCGTGGTTGCCGACTGGCGTTGTAGATTTTCACTTCCCTCGTGATAAACTGCGTCCTGCGAAAGGAACAATGACGGTTTGCACGAGTGGAACGTGAGCGAATCATTAATGTGGAAACATCAACAACTGAATATTTTCGCACGCTGAAAATAATCAAATGTAATTTATATTGAAGTACTTGGTAATATTAATTTTTAAAAATGATCTTCAAGGGGACACTAAAAATCACGTCCAAATACAAAAATAACATCAGAATTTCACTTATTCCCATCAAAATTAGAAAAATGAATTTTAAAAAAATTAGGAATTTCAAATATTCATTTAATAAAATTTGAACTGTAAATAAACTAAAAATATTCTAACTAAAAAAAGTTCAACGGAAAATATGAACATTTTTTTAGTCAAAACTGAATAAATTCAAACTTTCATTGGTATTATAGCAAATTTTAATTGATGTATTATTTTTTCGGAAACAAACTTTTTTTTGTTACTGATAGATAAAATGTCATAAAAAATACTCTGTTGTTTTTAGGGTTGTTGACAGTTTATGTATTATGTGGATTTCTCTCAAACTTCTAGCACAAATGAAAATGATATTTTTGATAACCATTTTTTCAACTTTTCTATTGAAGAAAAATATATTACATAAGTATGTAAAATTTGTTTGCATTGTCTAAAATTACCAAATTTTGATAAACTTTCAACAAATTTTTATTTTTGTTAATTTTTTACTTATAATTTTATTTCAATAAGTGATTTCTATTCTGCTTGACCTATTTGACCTAGGCAATAATTATGTTGTTTGTGCATCAGATCTAAACAATAATTTATGCAAAATTTCTATTCTATAAACAATATTGGGTACATAACATATCTGTCATATTAATTGAAAATAATAATCTATTTCATAATCCAGATTTAATTTGCTGAGTCTACATTTGAATTATACACGTTTCATAACAAATGTTGCTAGATTAATAAAATATATTTAATAAAATAAAGTTACAAAAGGTTCATATTATAACACTTCGTACAGGGTCATTAATATAAAATTCTTTTTGTTCATTTTCTTCCCATTAATTTTTAATTACCTAATTTTCCGTATGTATGTTTTATTTTTTTAAAAGCGTGCTGTTAGTTATATATCTATTTTAGTCACATTTTTCCCAACAATAATAGATTATTGAACTGTATCGCAATGACTGTGGTACGAGAGAAGTATTTTCATTCATTTATTTTTCACTTGTATATTATTTGTTGATTTTACCTTAGATACGGTTGCTATAAACACACTCATTATGCCCTACGGCGTTATGAGTGGGCATTATGGATCATACCGCCCGCTCATTGTACGAGGAGAAATGAAGCAACTTCCATTGATTAAATACTTCATAATTCTTGTCGTATACGACTCTGGATTTCTCCGGCAATGAATTATTCGCAGCATTGGCTACATTTTCTATGATATTCTTGGGTAAATTCATTTTCATTTCCATTATTTCTATAGGACACAAAAAAAAGCAGCAATGACATTCACTAAATATGATGACAAAAATATTCACAAACGTCAAAATATCAACAAATGTCATGCCTACTATGAGAAGGAAAATAGAAAGTATAGGAGCAATGAACGGATTTTAAAATCGATTTTTCGATATTTCGATAAAATCTTGTATACACCACGTGCGTTACTACATCCTAACGCTAACGCCCATCGGGCGTTAGGATCTATATAACGCACTTGGTACCTACATAAATAACTATTTATACCTCCTCGATCACAGGTCTTTCTTTTTGAATTTTTCAAATGTCTAATACAGTCTTTATTTTTCCAAAGTTTCTTGAAAGTTATCTCTCTTTTTCAATGATTAGTATGCAACCAGAAAAATTTTTATGTAAACGAAAAATAATCAGCACGTAATTTAGGAAAAACCAATATTTTTTTAAATTTTTGACGCCCTCTTCCGGCCAAGCGAGATAATTTTGGTTATAACTAAATAACTAGATCGACCTATTTTGACGTCAGGAGCCTGTCGTCAAACGTTGTATACGCATTTTCAGTTACTTCCATTTAGGGTTACCATCACCTAAATTGCCGATGCCGGACAAAAATTTTTAAAACCCTGGAAATTTCTATGAAATTTTGTTTTTCCCCGGACAACCCGTGAAAATTTTTTTTTTGAACAAAATAAAACATCGTT
This sequence comes from Cynegetis impunctata, assembly GCA_030704885.1. Classification (NCBI taxonomy): domain Eukaryota; kingdom Metazoa; phylum Arthropoda; class Insecta; order Coleoptera; family Coccinellidae; genus Cynegetis; species Cynegetis impunctata. Next base: position 757,733 of record JARQZK010000732.1, read on the forward strand.
TATATTTTAATTTTTTCATTTGTTTCAACTTTAAACCGCTTGTTTGCCATATAAACAGAACAACAAAAAACAAATAAAATTATATTATACACAGTTTAGAGTTTTTTCTTTTTTTTTTGGTATCATCAAATAAAAAACAACTCATGACGATAATTTTTGGTAGATCAAAAATCAAATAGAATAGATTCTACATTGTAATAGCAAACTATAGTATAGGTCATCTAGTTCAGTTATATAGGTTAGGTACCCAAAAATCTAAATTATTTATTAACTATGAATCAAAAGTAAGTAACAAGTTTTATTTTTAACGAGATCAAGTTCTTTTTACTTATTCAACTTAACTTGGAATTTTTCAGACTTGCCAATTTTTCTCAAAATGTCTTTATTTTTCATCATGAATTTGTAAAAGTCGGAGCAACTCAAGTCTTTGAAATTAGACTTTATTTTGATCAGAGAAGAAAGCGTCTGTGTATTTGGCAAGTTTCTCTCCTTCCTCCATTACTGCGACCCTAGCGAAAAAACTCACTCTACTTTCGCATTGTGAGCAGGTATACAAAAATATTACTATGCTATTTTGAGCAGTTTAGAATATAGATGTTTCGAAAAAATTCGGCCACAACTGGTTTGCATTTAATAGCTCATCTCCGTCACTGACACTCAAGCTTCACACGCCCGGAAACAAAATTTGTCCAAGTTTTACCCGGACATATTTTGAAAGCCCCGTCCGGACGCCCCCTAAACTAGGACAAATCCGGGGAAACCCGGACGGATGGCAACCCTACCACCATTAGACCAAATGTGCTGAGATCTGGCATCTGTGGTTGTTCTTGACACACGACAAATCTATCAAAATTTGGGTAGATTCATTAAAAATATCTGCTCCACAAGGCGTGTTTATGTAGATTGGGTTGATGTTGGGGAAGTGCTTATTTGTGGAATTTATTTTTTCTCCAAGCGTCGCCATTTTTATGTTGAGATTTCTTGTGGTTTTCAAGGTTTTGTTCACCTCCACCCTCCATAGTTCCTCCAAATTGAGTTACTGGGTTGAAATTCAGTACGTGGTTTGAGTTCATGTAAGGGAAGTTGCTTATGGTGATTTCAACTCTTCTCTTTAAATCCCCGCTATTTTACTCTTGAGATTTTATAGTTTTTCTTGGGTTTTAAAGTTTTTTTTTCACCTCCACAATGCTTTCAGATGGACTTATGGGGTTTTTAATTTGTATGTAAAGAGAATTGAAATGAGGGGTAAATACGATCTTCTTGTCGGAGCTCTGCTGCTTTCGCGTTTTTTTCATGACCTGATTGGATCCTTGAAGGTTCAGTATGTTTGTTGAAACTTGAGAACATTAAACTGATATTCTCATTATATAAACCATAAATAAACAAAACATTGCTCTGCATATGAGCATGTATAGAAGTTTTTATCATTATATAAGGAATTAAACAAATAGGTACCTACTTAGGATTCTACTAGAGCTTGAGTACAATATTTATCTGAAACTATATTATTGTATTTTTACACAGAAGAATCATGTGTAGTATGTAAAATTATCGTAGATTTTTCGTATAATTAATTTTTCTCGCCTTTAAAAATGCGGAAAAAATACTGCATATTTTGATATGATGGGTGTTGTTTTGAGGTGTTTCCATTTTGTTAATACAAGGTCAGACTTGGAATTGAACCTTAATTGCTGTGTTAGTTCTACTTTAGAGTTCTACACAGTAATTTTGGCGGTATTATAATCGCCACGTGCAATTGTAAACAAACTTATGAAGTAATCCAGATTTTCTCTTAAATTGTTGATCATAATCATTATTTTACCCAGAATCTCCCACTGAAAATTAACTATCGAATTTTAAAACATGAAAGTAAAATAATGGCGAGTCAACAGTTTACCTAGAAATAATAAAACTTTAAGTATTTGATATATTCACTTCATAAAATAAATATTTTCGCAGGCGGCTTGGCGAGCCAGGAGAAATTCACTCATTGAACGTGTTTATTGTGAAAACAAGCACGTCGTTGAAAATTTTCACGAGTTAATTTTCGCAGTTCTTTGGGTCTTTATTTTTCATTCGAAACTTTTCAATTATCTAATAAATAAAAGGGCAAAGTACTACGGTTAAAATATATGTTATTAATAACACGGTAGCTGTTACGAACATAGAAAAATATTGAGGATCTGTGCGCTAAAGCGTTAGTGCGTTCCCAAGATGAAATGAGTAGCATTCAGATTCATTTGTTTATTGAATTTGAACTCTTTATTCTTTATAACTTTACATATTACACTCGTGCAGGTATTGGTGGCGTTTTTTAGCATAAAACGTAGATTTTCGTGGGATTAATCCTGAAAACAAGAAAATTCAAATTGATTTATTTCTATTCACACCATCTACATCGATTGTAACGTGAAAGCCGAAATTGTAGTGAAGGAAACAGAAAATACATGTCTAGATGTTTTTTTGCTTTCGTCATTTTTTTTGCATAATTAATTCATCAAATAGACATGACATGTATCGGATAGATTGTGAAGTTCATTCTAGCTTAATATACTTATTATCATCAAGCACACACTGAATTTTCATGAAATTTATCGCAAATATGTGAAAAATCGTTATCAATTTTGGTTTGAATTCCATAAGGTCCATTATTAACAATTTATAAGGAAAAAAATTTGTCTTATTTTCGGGTGACCTAATTGATCTATATGAATATCATATTCGTATCAGATTTTTGGAAAAATGTTTTTGAATACTTGATTTGATGCAGCTCTAAATTTCTGTTTTTCTTTCAGGTTGCAATAAAAATAATCGATAAGACTGCCCTAGACGAGGAAAATTTGACGAAAATCTTCAGAGAAACCGCAATTTTAAGAAATCTGAGACATCCACACATAACACGGCTTTACCAGTTAATGGAAACAAACAATACAATATACATTGTGACAGAGTATGCGCACAAGGGGGAAATATTTGGTAATACGAGGTTTCAACAATAAATTCTAACATTAAATCACGTAATCTCATTGTTACTTAATGAAACACTATTAACAGTAATCTTCACAAATATTTGAATAATAATCCATGACGCACGTTTCGAAGTAATAGTTCTTCGTCAGATGCTGACTATCGGTAGAATTCTACATATTATACTGATATTAATATTCAATCTTAATTATCTAGTCTAATTAATAATTAACTCAAGAAAAATACTGGGGAATTCAAACTTATATAAAATTCACTTACGAAATAGATAAAGATAACTGTATCAATTTTCTAGATTTGACAATCGAGACATTCAACAACAAAATATAGTTTTTCAATTTATCGCAAAACACCACACACTGTTATTGTCATATACCGGGTGTAAATGAGTGATGCACCACCCATATAACTTTTCAATGGGTTCTTCGATTTTATTGAAATTTGGGTGGTTTCTACAAGACATAATTTTGAATTTTTTGACATACGAAATCAATATGTCTGACTTCTGGTTTCACTGAAAACTATATAAAATTAAAAATCTAAATGGAACATCTTATATAATTTTACATATTTCATTTCTGAGGCTTCAAATGCATATATTCGATGTGTCAAATGCCAATTTAAATCATAGATAATTGACTTAAAATATCGCCAACAATAATCATTTTTCTAAAAATTTATTTTTGTGAAGTTTATTAACGATTAAATTCTTTTTGGAACCAAAACTCAGTTTTTAAATAGAAAAATACAGTGGCCACACTGTATATTAAACAGATCCTTCAAATTCCTTCAAAATGATTCACACATCAGTTTTCTCAATTCCTAAAGAACGAAGTAATTATTAATAATCTTATTTTTATTAATACGCTTTGCTCCTGAGACCGAACTTGTTTACGAAACCGGAAGTCAGCCATATTGATTTCGTATGTGAAAACATTCAAAATTATGTCTGAGATAAACCACCCAAATTTCAATAAAATCGAAGAAGCCGCTGAAAAGTTGTAGGGGTGACCCATGATCATTTACACCCGGTATAATAGTTCCATTCAACATAAAATGGAAGTTTTCAATAGCATTGTTCATCGACTTGATGATATATCTCTCTCTAACGTATCTTTCAACAAAGATAAAGGTAGAAAGGTACCCACTATTCATCAAATCGAATGAACAATACTAATTATGATCTCGTGAACAAGAAAAATTCTTCAATAATTCAGGATTATCAAACAATTTCCAATGGAGCAGCTTTATTTACTCGGAGTGGATTAATATATTCCTTATTGTTCCCCAACACAAATCAAGGTCGAACTAGTATATGGATAACAACCCCTAGCGCCCTCTGCCAATATATTAGGAATCAACAATTCACTGTTTATGCCGGAAACGCAGAATCCCGTCGAGATAGCAAATACTTCCTGACATGAAGATGTATACACTGTAACAGTGGCGTATGTGATTCCATAGAATACCAAATTAGTGTTTTAAGAACTCTGGACATACTCACGAGAGCGCGCTGCGTAAAATCTCAAAAGTGAATTGTTGGTTCCTAATATCTTTGGCAGATGGCGCTATGGATTGTTATTCATGTAGTAGTTCGGTCGCGATTTGTGTTATGGAACAATAACAAATATATCAAGGAATACATATATAGGCCAAGCTACAGAGATTTTTTCATGTAAAAAGTGTTAGAAGAAAACCAGCTTCGCCATTGTCTGTATAATAGTTCCACATGATATTATAGTGATATGTTTTTCACTCGACTTTATTATTTATGTCTTTGTTATTAACAATTCCATGCATTTTTTTTAGTTTTTTGCTTATAAAATTGAAACTATCAGAGTAATCGTGATGATGTCAAAAGACTTATTGTAGAAAATGAAAAGACGAAAAAAATGGGAGGTCGGACGACTCGATCAGACCCTTAGTCTAAGGGAAAATTGGAAAAAAACGGCCAAAATGCAGTTTTTTCAAAAGTTCATAACTCGGTTATTTTTTGAGTTGTAGCGTAGATCTTTCGGTTAGTATTATTTATCAATATAAACTTTATTTGTGCGAAGAGCAGGAACTGTCCGATGCATAGTTTTTGATCTGTGGCGATTTGATTATGTTACTATGCAATTTTCCAGCAGACCTGAATGCGACAGATATGGTCTGATTTCAATTTACTAAAAAGATTTTGAAAGTAGAATTCTCATAGTTCAAAACGTTCATCTTGGTTTTCCATAAAAGCGCTGAGAAATATGTTAAAAATAAAGCTGAACATGACGAAAAACGGCCGAGCGCGTGAGAGTAGTTGAAGAGTGGGGGTAGAGCAGCAGTCAAGGAGAAGTATGACATTCGAAAGCGTCGGCATTTGAACGTGACAGTAATTTCTAAACGTTATCAGATAATAATTGTAAACCCTCACTCTTCAACTACTCACACGCGCTCGGCCGTTTTTTGTCATGTTCAGCTTTATTTTTAACATATTTCTCAGCGTTTTTATGAAAAACCAAGATTAACGTTTTGAACTATGAGAATTCTACTTTCAAAATCTTTTTAGTAAATTGAAATCGGACCATACCTGTCGCATTCAGGTCTGCTGGAAAATTGCATAGTAACATAATCAAATGGCCACAGATCAAAAACTATGCATCGGACAGTTCCTGATCTTCGCACAAATGAAGTTCATATCAATAGCTAATACTGGCCGGAGGATCTACGCTACAACTCAAAAAATAACCGAGTTATGAACTTTTGAAAAAACTGCATTTTGGCCGGTTTTTTCCAATTTTCCCTTAGACTGAGGGTCTGATTGAGTCGTCCGACCTCTCATTTTTTTCGTCTTTTCATTTTCTACAATAAGTCTATTGACACCATCACGATTACTCTGATAGTTTTTCCGATTCCGATTTTTTGCATGAAATTGTTAATAACAAAGATATAAATAATGAAGTCGAGTGAAAAACATATCACTATATCATGTGGAACTATTTGACAAACAATGGCGGAGCTGGTTTTCTTCTAACACTTTTTGCACAAAATGCTCACTCTAAATCTCTGTAGCTTGGCCTAATAACCAGCTTCCTTGGAAAATTGTTTGATAGTTTTCTTGTTCACTTTGTGTGATATATGAAATTGACCATGGTCATCAAGTATATTATACATAATTTGATTATTGAATAATTATGAACCAAAAATAATAGAAAATACTATACCTCCTACACAAAAATTTGTGTATATATGAATCAAAAATTCATGTGAACAAAATGTCTGGAGAATATGAATTACTTGTGTTAGTTGTGAAAAAATTCACATTGGTAGAACTTTCAGAAATTTTCAAATTAGAATTTCAGAGCATTAAAGTAATTTTGATAATAAAAAAGCAGATACTCATGCAAATAATGCTCTGACTTTGAAGTATCGAAAGGGAATAATAAGGGTTTAATTTAAATTTCCTAGAATCTTCATCAGTAGATTTTCATTCAAATATTTGTGATTATTGTTACGAATAGTGTTTTAATATGAATATCCACCAAGTATCGGCCTTATAGATTAATAATTTCCATTGTAAATTTTATTTACGTATACTTTTGTAGATCACCTTGTCGAAAAAGGGAGAATGCCTGAGGAAGAAGCTAAAAGAATTTTCAGTCAAATAGTATCAGCTGTCAGTTACTGTCACTCTCAGGGTGTAGTTCATAGAGATCTCAAGGCTGAAAACTTATTACTGGATCACAATATGAACCTCAAGGTGATTTTCATTAAATTGAAGCTATAGCGTTTCTCTCTACTAATTATATTTGTTTTAAAAGTTGGCAGATTTTGGGTTCAGTAATCAGTTCACTGAAGGCTGTCTACTTTCAACGTGGTGTGGTTCGCCTCCCTACGCCGCTCCGGAGTTATTCCAAGGGCTTCAATACGACGGCCCCAAAGTGGACATATGGGTAAAAACAAGAGATTAATTAATTTTAAAACTCGGACTAAAAATATTCTAAGATTCTGTACAATCTGTGAGGATGGTCGTAGGTCCTTTCAATAAAACAAAGGTTTTACTCATCAACCTTCTTTATTCGGAGGTTCATACTCATCACTCTTTAAAGACTCTCGTAGGACTGACTATCAGATCCACGACAATGTCGAACGTAAGTTCGTCTCAGCCAAGTCAGCACTTTAATGTATATAATATAAACGAATATAATTATAGTACAATAACATTAGGAGTTTTTATCGGGCTAAGAAATATTGCAATGACCTGTGAATTCCGGCAATCACTGTCGCAATACTTCCTGTACAATGAACTCGATTAATATGTGAATTAAGCATGAATATTCCATTACTACACCTCCCCTGGTAGAGTGAAAAAAATGTTTAAATATGATATTAAAACAATGGTTAATAATAACAATTTACACATTTATTAAAAGAAATAACGCATGACGCACATTTCGGTGGAACTTCACCTTCTTCAGATGCTAATGGCAAAATCGTTTTAAAATGTTACTAGTTTGCCATTAGCATCTGAAGAAGGTGAAGTTCCACCGAAACGTGCGTCATGCGTTATTTCTTTTAATAAATGTGTAAATTGTTATTATTAACCATTGTTTTAATATGTTTATTAATTTACACCAAGTATCGGCCCAATCAATCCAAAAAGTTTAAATATGACTTTTCTTTTTTTTCCATCTTATTAAAATTTTTTTTTCTACTATTAGATTAATTTTATATTCATTATTGATATTAACTACACTATTTTACACAACTACCTAGTCAGGGCTTCAATACGACAGCCCCAAAGTGGACATATGGGTAAAACAAGAGATTAATTAATTTTAAAACTCGGACTAAAAATATTCTAAGATTCTAAACAATCTTTCAAGAATGTTTTCTGAAATCTTAATCATTAGTTGAAACTCATTACAATTAACTTACTTTTTCCTGTAATCTGGTAAAATTTAATGACTTTTCTGGCGGACAATTATTTTTGTTAAATACATTAATAAATAAATATATCACTTTGGAAATTAGTGTCTTCATGCTTAAAATATTAATGTATTGGTGAGTTGGGATACCATTCCCCTATTTATATATATATATATATATATATATATATATATATATATATATATATATATATATATATATATATATAAATATATATATATATATATATACAACAAAGAGGAAATTTATCGCGGGGAAATAGTAAATGAAACAAGCAGACTTATCGGTCTAGCCCGCATATGTCGAAGCAGCCGTTGACACGTGTTTTGGCTACGCCGTTCTGATGAGGACCAAAGAGTCCGAAACACGTGTCAACGGCTGCTTCGACATATGCGGGCTAGACCGATAATTCTGCTTGTTTTATATATATATATATATATATATATATATATATATATATATATATATATATATATATATATATATATATATATATATATATATATGAATTCTTGATTTTTACCTGTTTATCGTATTCATTCCAAGAGATATCATTTATTGGTATAACAGGTTTATTTCAAACATTACATTTTAAAATTAAAATTCATTGGACGTTTCAATGGAGTTTCCATCTTCATCAGCAGAATGTTCGTCGGTAGTTGTCACAATACACACAATAAGGTATTGTGACAACTACCGACGAACATTCTGCTGATGAAGATGGAAACTCAATTGAAACGTCCAATGAATTTTAATTTTAAAATGTAATGTTTGAAATAATCCTGTTATACCAATAAATGATATCTCTTGGAATATATATATATATATATATATATATATATATATATATATATATATATATATATATATATATATATATATATATATATATATATATATATATATATATATATATATATATATATATATATATATATATATATATATATATCGCTGAGGAGAGAGACTTTATGCAAAATAGCAAAAAGAGAGAGAGGCATTTATTCGATCTTGTAACCAATACAGGTGTTGATCTTGTCCAAACACATTTCATTTACAAAAGAAAAAAAATAACAAAACAAATGACCTTAAAAATAGAAAAATAAACACTACAGTTCCTCAAATTTTCTTTCATCAAGGAACTCGTTTAAACTATAATAGAATTTTTTTACAAGAAAACTTTTAAGAACACTTTTCTGTACACCGAAAGATCGATTTTTAAATGATTCCAAACCGACAACAAACTATATGTGATATTCTTCTGCAAGTATGTGAAGTTTGGCTTATCCTCAATTAAACATTTTTTCCCTCTGGTGTTATAGGGATGTTTCATATTCTCGAACTCAGAAAGTTTATTAATGACAAACATTACAGACTCATATATATTTACAAACAGAAAATGGTTAATATACTTAATATACGTAATATTTATAAAGGTAATCTTTTTCTTATTTTCAGAGCTTGGGTGTTGTTTTGTACGTATTAGTTTGTGGTTATGTACCATTTGACGCCCAAACTTTGCACATGTTGAGGACAGTAGTTATAGAAGGAAAATTTAGGATACCATACTTTATGTCGAGAGGTGAGAATTTTGAAAATATTACGTGTATTAGCGCAACTTGTAGTCTTAATGTCGAATGTTTTCAATTATCTACAGTTGGAAAATGAATATATGAGTTAGTAAAATTCAAAATTTGTTATATATATATCTTTTTAATTTGAATTATTTATTGGTTATTCGACTTTCAATTTCATTCCAATATTCAGTGATCATAAAAAAACAATCTATGACAACCCAAAACGGCCGTTTGTATAATGTTCACGGATTTAATTTAGTATTATGTCAGTTGTCACTCTCAAGATAACAGAAATCTTTATAATAATGAAAAGATTACAATATATGTTATAATCACTGATTAATTCAAAATCGCATCCACTCTCGTCCCTTAGTTATGATACCTATAGACAAACAATGTTGCCAATATAGTAAACAGGAAAAAATGCCTTCGAAAACTTATAAACAGATACCACACGATTAGAGATGTAAAGTGTCAGTCGTATTCTTTATTTGTACTTCAATATGAGAAAGGTATTCGATACGAGTATCTTTGACAGATACTTACTTGATACTCAGTTGTAAAGTATAGATACAATGTTGCCAATATAGTAAACAGGAAATCAAGTTTTCAAAAACTTTGAAATAGATACAACACGTTTAGAGATGTAAAGTGACAGTCATATGCTTTATTTGTACGTCAGTATGACAAATCGTCCTTAGATAATTATCGCCCAATTAGCATAATTTCTATAATTGGAAAAATTGTGGAATTGATTCTAAAGGATCGTCTTTATTCTTATTTTGAAAACAGGTTTTACTTCAGCGAATCACAATATGGTTTCCGCAAGAATAAATCTACCACTCGGGCAGCTTTTCGTGTGGTGATTGACGTAGTCGAGGGCCTTGATCAGTGAAGACATACGTCATTAACACTGTGTGACCTGACCAGGGCTTTTGACTGTGTATCACATGCGATACTTTTGGACAAGTTGAGTCATTATGGACTGAGAGGCACCATCTTGGACCTCATTAGTTCTTACCTCAACGATAGATATCAGTGTGTGGACTTGAATAACAGGAAATCAGATAGCAAAAAAATTGAACATGGTGTTCCTCAAGGATCCGTACTTGGACCATTTCTCTTCTTAGTGTATATAAACGACTTATGTCAGGCTATTGCACCGATAAAATGCGTCTTATTTGCTGACGACACCACTCTAATATGCTCGGGTAAATCATACGATACTCTACCTAAAGTTGCGGAACGGGAGAAAAACGAGGCAAAAATCTGGTAGTTTGAGAAATAAACTCAAACTAAATGAAAACAAAACTCAAAATTTGATTGTCTCTTCAAATCCTCTTTATCAAAGAGAGCAGAATATTTCACTATTGGGTATTAAAATTGATGATCGATTAAATTGGTCTAGCCATGTGGAATATGTGCTTGGCAAATTATCTACTGTCCTATTTGTATTGAGGCAGCTCAAACCTGTTACTAACATGAACGTTCTCAGGATCACATACTTTTCTCTTTTTCATTCGGTAATATCCTACGGCATTCTTCTTTGGGGTAACTCCTGTAATGCAATAAGGGTTTTCAGATCACAGAAAAAGGCAATAAGAATCTTGACAAATCTTGGCTATAGAGATCATTGCCAACGCCATTTTATTGAACTAAGCATAATGCCACTTCCTACCCTATATATATATTCACAACCTTACTGGAAGTACATAATAACAGGGGCACATTTTCTAAGCACTCAGATCTACACAGTCACAATACCAGATCAGCTGACTTGTTTAAATTACAACGGCACAGATTAGTCGCAAGTGACCAAAACTCGCTGAATCTGAATTTATACAATACTCTAGATAGATCAGTAAAGCTCCTAGAATCCAAAAAATTTAAAATAACAATCAAAAGATTTCTACTCGAAAATTGTTTCTACAGTGTATCCGAATACCTTCTGAAAGCCAACTCTCTTAAAGCCTAGACTACAGGGTGTCTGCCAGTATTTCTCTGTCGCTCATGTTGAACATAGGATTTTATACGTCTTTCATTTGTTCATCAATGTGATCTTACAATTTTGGTACTGATGTGTTATATCTTATATTTATTCTTGTTAAGTTATGTCATTTTAATGTGTAACAACTATTGTATTGTACTGTTTGTGACAAAATCTGACCTGCCATAAACATTCTTATATGTAACGTGGTTAAATAAACTATCTATCTATCTATGATAAAGGTATTCGATAAGAGTAACTTTGACAGATACTCAGTTGATACTCAGTTACAAAGTATCAATACCAAAAGTATCATTTCATCCCTATTTACTGTAAAATTAATTGTTTTAATACTAATAACAAATATTTAAGTGATTGAAAACCATGTTCTTTTTCTGGAGTATTTTTCAATATAGATATCTATGCATTTTGATTTTGAAACTGCTAAAAGATTACTTTTGCTTTCAGATTGCGAAGATCTGATCCGTCACATGCTTGTGGTTGAACCTGACAAAAGACTGACTATGGCGCAGATAGCAAAACATCGATGGCTTTCCAACGTTCCCCCAGTCGACACTGGTCCGGACATAGAATTAAGCCCCAATAAAACAGTAATAAATCATATGCTTCAGCTACCAAACTTAACTCAAGCGATGATTTTGCAATCATTGAAGAGCAAAGCCTTCGATCACATATATGCCATATATAATTTGCTGCTGGACAAATTGCACCAAAGAACGATTAACTTCCAGTCAAAAATTTCACAACAGAGGGCCTCAAGTGAGTTAAGATACCATGTATAGAAAACGCTCTAAAACATTTTTAAAAAGTTCGAGTATTCCCTTAGGAGCCTCCATTAAGTTAAAAATATTTAAGAATACTTTGCTCTTAATCTCTTTCGGTTTACAACTACAAAATCATGTGGTTAAGGTAAATTATAACTATTTCAATTAAACATGCTGACTGTAACAGCGATGACATATTAAAGATCAACGGCTCATTAAGAATGGGAGATTTATAGAACTTCCACTGTTACAGTCAGCGATGAGTACAATACTCTCAGTTTTCCCACAAGGTATGAAAACAGATTCTTTTTTTTTAGTCTCCGAGAAACTTTTGATGATAGGCTAGCAACCCGAAACAATTTCTATAAATTTGTTATTATAAGTGTTTAATTTGAAAATACTTTTTCTTTGAATAAATATTAAAACATGTTCAGCAAAAGATCAATTAACTCTTGAAATTTGTGGAAAATTAAAACTTTCTAATTCTTAAAGAGAAATATTTTTTTTTATAAGTCATCCTAGTCCGATTCTTTTCCTCTGATACTATCAAAAAGCTATTTAGCCCCATTTCGCCAATTTTAGTTATGCATTTTCACTTGTCATTTGATCTAATTCCAATTCTGTCGTCAATTTTAGTGACCGATTCGGAAGATGACAAAGTCGGCCAGAACGTCGAATTCGCTCGACCGCCTAGAATAAACGAACGCAGCGAATCCTTTAACGAACAACAGCTCGTGACGCATTTGGCGCAGGAACACGCGGCCTTCGACTCGTCAGAACAGGCCGCCGACCAGGGTTACAATTGCAGGAGAGAGAGCTTCAACGAGAATTGTCTCAGGAAGGTTGGAAGTGACCGGAAAGAGAGGGCGCTGGTGTACGCCGACGGATCGACAACTGCTGACGACGCCGGATCTCCTTTCGTGTCGATGCCTACTATACCGGCTGTGTATTTGGCGGGAGACGACGACGGTCAACCGTTGGAAAAGGTAGGTTGGAAAAATTTAACATGGAGATGGTAATATTGAAATTCAATTGGTGATGGTTATGTTAATATTAATTAATCCTCTCATTATTGATATTCTTATTATTCAGGGAAAAAGTACTGATTATAATGAAAGATATGAAATAATTTCGTCTTTCAAGTATATGTTCCTTTGAAAGAATATTGAGAACTATATGCAAAAATGCATATATATGTATATATATATATATATATATATATATATATATATATATATATATATATATATATATACTTCCAAGAAAAATGTTGGTAATGAAGACAACACTCAAAACGCATCCAGTGATTATAAGTTCACCTAGTTCACAATCTACAGAAATACTTCATAGATATGAAAAATTTATGAAAGTTTTTAGACGTCAAAAATTTGATCTAAATATGAGAATATTTATGCATCTCTTTGATTGGATATATTAAGTTTCATGTAATTCGAGACAATATGTACAACTTTTATATCATATTGGAACACATAAAGAACTGTGACTATTTTTCACGCTTAAGATTACCATCAAATTTATTTAATCAGTCAAATTTCACGTTGTGATATATGAAAAGAATTGGACACTTTACTGCTTTAGACCATCAACTAATACTTACAAAGCTAGAGCGCTATGGCATAAGAGGTAATATGCTCAGACTCGTGAAATCTTATTTAGGAAACAGGTAACAAATAATTGTATGCAATGGAGAGACTTCGAAAATGGAATCAATTCATTATGGAGTACCACAAGGATCTGTGCTTGGCCCACTGTTGTTTCTCATCTACATCAACGATCTTCCACAGAACATTACATGCACCGACGTTTGCTTATTTGTTGACGACACAAGTATTTTGAACCACTGCCAGAATATTACTTATGTTGAAGAAAAAACAAATGACTCACTCTCACAAGCAAAATCATGGCTTACAGAGTAACAACAGACTACAGAATATTTCTCCAATACAAATCGCGGTCGGTACTACTATCTGGATAACAATCTAGAGCCTTCCACCATGGATATTGGAAACCAACAATTCACCGCTCGGATCGAAAAAATACTGATTTCCTGACATGAAATGTCTACTCTGAAACTGTGGCGTATGTCAAATAAGCTGCACTGATAAGATCTAATCATATCGAAACAGCTGTATGCAGATTTTGAGTCGGGGTGATAATTAGTGAAGAATTTTCCTTGTTCACTTTATGTAGTATATTAAATTGACCTTGCTCAACGTGTATATCTTTCATGATTTGATTTTGAATAAATTATTGTTATTCATTACTCCAAAAAGATCTACCCGAATTTTTTTACACTTTGTCTTATTTCTATTCTATTTTCTAGTATGGCGAAATGGACTTGGACAATTCGGAAGATACTATTTCACTGACGGTGCCCACCAATTCCTCCGGTTATGGAAGTTCCATATATGGTGATAAATATCTTACAGTAAGAAGACATACTGTAGGTCCTGGAGATCCAGCGCATGAACAGGTAAATAATTTGGATATTTGCACGAAATAAATTATACAATTAAATGATATAAATTATTAAATTTACATTTAATTAATTACATTTCTGAGTATTTTTCTCTTAGAAATTATTTTTAAAAAAGTTCGATAACCTGATTTTGAAAAAAAAAATATCAATTTCTCCTAAATAAAGTTAAATCGTGACATACCTATATTTGTGGAATTCTGGACTTCCATTGTCTATAAAATATCTGAAAAAAATAAAAGAAAGAAATTTGACTAGTAAATGGCAAATAATATGAAATAGCAGAAAAAATTTAATTCAATGAATTAGTAGGATTGAATGGAAGTATCTGAAAAAGAATAAAATGAGATTAGTAAATAATAAGTTGGAAAATAGTGAAAAAATGTAAAATTATACAATTGATATACACGACGTTTCGGTTAGTTGAGTATCTCTAAACATTTTCGAGTGTAAAAGAAATCAGTTTACCTACTCATATTTTAGTGTTATATACTATTCTGCTGTGTTTATGAGCTGTTGTGATGTTCAATGATATTATGTTCATGTTTTTGTTTTGTTAAAATTGATTTGTTTATCACGCACAAGCTGTGACAACAGCTTCAGTGATTATTTCTGTTTATTCCAGGGGTGATTTAAACATTTTGTCAATTTGCTGTAAATCATTACTACTGAATAAACGTTAGTATTATTAGTTGATGGAATCCGTCGTTACTACGTGATAATTTAACATGATGAACAAAACACTAAATTTGAATTTACTACGTTTATTATCACAAAAATACTTTTAAAAAAAAATTTATCACTGCGATTGCAATTTCGGTCACTAGACCATTATCGGGCAGATTGAGTCAAGAACTGAATGAATAATTATATATTTGCGCTTACGGGTGGGAAAGAATTATTGCAGGTACCTAAATAGACAAGAGGAACACATTTCAAGAAGGGCTAATCGAGTGAATTTCCCAAATTGGTACAATACAATGTTCTTAGAAAGGTCGTTATTGTTTGAATACACTAAATATAGGCGAAGATATCAAGTCAATCTGGTCGTTCAGCAAGATATCTTTTGCATTATGTTTGAGTTTAAAAATTTCTAATGATTCTAAGTAAGTAAGTTTGTTTCCTTTTGGTAATTTGTGCATGATTTGAAAATTATCTATTTGTGGAAATGGGTGGTGGTTTTCACGGCAATGATTTGAAAACGTTGAATCCGTTTTACTTTTCAAAAAAGATTGTTGGTGTTCTTTAAATCTTGTCTTGAACAATCGACCAGTCTGACCTACATACACTCCTTTACATACAGGACAAATCAACTCATAAACTCCTGAACTTTCAAATTTTGAAGTGATATCTTTGGCATTGAATAAAAATCCTGAGAGTTTTGTCTTAGGTTTGAAAGCAATTTTAATCTTACATTTAAGCATGACATTAGCAACTTTTTCTGTTAGAGAACCAAAAACACTAAAAGTTGCTAATGTCATACCTAAATGTAATAATAAAATTGCTTTCAAACCTAAGACAAAACTCTCAGGATTTTTATTCAATGCCAAAGATATCACTTCAAAATTTAAAAGTTCAGGAGTTTATAAGTTGATTTGCCTGATGATTGTGTAGTGACCGAAATTGCAATCGCAGTGTTATATTTTTTTTTTTCAAGTATTTTTGTGATAATAAACGTAGTAAATTCAAATTTATGTTGTTATTATTACTATTATATATATATATATATATATATATATATATATATATATATATATATATATATATATATATATATATATATATATATATATATATCTATATTTATTTATTGATTACAACTTATGCCTGATTGGTCAATTATAGGTTCTAGAGTCCCACTACATGTCCTCGGGTTCGTACGATCCAAAGCTTCCTAACGCGAATTTTCCATTGAATTTGCCTCTACTGGGACAACAGAATCCGCATTATTTCGGTGGAAAAGATCCGCATTTATTAAAACCACCGAGTGTACTGAACGCAGCTGGCGGTTTCGGTAGAAGGGCGTCAGGTAACTTGAATACGCAAATCTATACGCAAAAGTGACATCTTGTACTTCGTAATAACTGACAATTATGTTCCTAGATGGCGGCGCGAATCTGCACATGTCCTGGGGAACCCCTGGTTCGCACGAGCAACTATCGATGATATCGACTAGCTCGAGCGGTAACCCGAGTTTGAGTAGCGGTACGGGAACACAACTGGAACACAATCCACAATCTTTCGAGGAAATGGCTGCAGTTGCCAGGTAAGCTAATTTTGTATGTTTAAGACGGAGCCTATGAAAGCATTGTAATCCATTAATTACGTGAGAGAATTTTTGCGGTTTTTCGCTAACCCCACCCCCCCTTGGTGAGATGTCGTGAGGTTTTGCTCGACCCCTCCCCCCTCCTCGAATCTTCATGAGATTTTTCAAAATGCGTATTTGTTATGTCAATGAGTTAAACTGTGCTCAATTCCATTAGATTTATTTAAAAAACAATTTTCTTATTTTTTTTTCTATTTAAGACTAGTATTTCAGATTTTTAATTTATTTATTTATTTATTTATTCAGAATAAGCTACAAACAGATAAAGATAATCTGACTTAAAATAGCTATTTGTGAGTATTAAGATTATTTGACATGATATGATATTATTAAATATATTGTAACAATATAAAATATTTAATTACAAACTCAAATAAAGTTTTAACATTCTAACAAATTTTTTATAGTTTTTTTCTGAAGAAATATAATCTGGCAATTTGTTGTATTCTACTATACTGGCATAGACTGGAGCATGTTTTGACTTTTCACAAGTGGCTCTAACGCTTACATAACCGGTTGCATTCCTTAAGCTTCTTACATGGAGATTATATTTAGTCTGGAGTGATATTTTCGTTTTCAACATATTGTGTTTGATTTTATGTAATAGTTTGCAAAGTTCGAGTTGTTTTATCTGTCTAATCGTCCCAAAAGAAAGTTTTTTATATAGTTGTATTGTGCTTGTGTAATAAGGGAGGTTATATATTGCTTTTAGGGCTTTGTTCTGGAGTCGCTGGATACGGTTTAAGTTATTTTGAGATCCATTTGCCCAGACTGGCATTAGATATGTTAGAACAGATAATATCAGAGATTAATAAACTGACTTTTTACATGATTCGGTCATATAGCATGATACTTTTCTCAATGCGCCCACCAACCCGGTCAATTTCTTTATAATGAGATCAACATGATCATTCCAGTTTAGCCTTTCATCAATTTTTAGCCCTAAGTAAGTGTATGACGGAACTTTTGAAATTTTTTTGTTGTTTATTTGAATTTTTATTTATTTCAGGATTTTTCGCTTACGAGTGAAGATCATATAAACTGTTTTGTTTTCATTAATTATTAGTTTGTTGTCGGAAAGCCAGGATAGAAACTTTTCCATATCCTTTTTAATTTTTTTTTGTAATAAATTTTCATCTGTAGCGCTGTAAACTAGTACGGTGTCGTCCGCGAACATCCAGTATAATCCACTTAGTTTTAATTTGGCGATGCTTTCAATGTATATTAAATATAATAGCGGACCTAGTACCGTCCCCTGTGGAACTCCAGTTTTTGTTGTTCTATGTCTACTTTTTACTTCTTTCAATTGGACATATTGCCGTCTACCAGTTAAAAAAGTGCTAATTAGTTTCAGAGCTTTACCTTGAATTCCCATTTTTTTGAGTTTACTTATCAATATTTTAATATGAATAGTGTCGAATGCTTTATGTAGGTCAATGAAGATTGAAAGTACAGACTGACGTAGCATAAAATCACAATGAGATTTAATAATAAAATACTTAAATAGGAACTACTGAAATTTGTTAAAGAATATTCACTCTAATTCAATCTACGGAGACTCATGTATGATCTCAAGAGTGACTACTACTTTATAACTTTTTATTCCGCCATAACTTCAATAAAAAATTCTATTTGTTCAAGTAAATTTGTAAAATTTTATACAAATGTGGAGAAAACAAAGTTGATAATAAAACAATGGTTGTAATAGACATACAGAATTTTTTTTTTAGTGAAAATCATTGGTGCGTCGTATGTTTATTATAAAGGATAAGGCATTATTTTTTTTATGAATAATCGTCATATTGTAGCGTATTTTTTAAATAGTTAATTTAGTTAACGAATAATGTTTGAAAAATACTTGTTCATATTTAATAAATGAATAAATTATTTATAGTTAATATATTCTTCTATCAGTGCATAATTAAACCGCGATAATTTTTTTTATTCTGCCCTAACTTCAATAAAAAAATTTATTAGTTCAAGTAAAATAGAAATATTTTATACGAATGTGGGGAAAATAAAATTAATAATAAAACAATCAGTGCATAATTAAACCGTGATGATTATTATTATATATGATTTAGCCATATTTTAGTGGAGAAACATTTTTCACTTAATTAACCCAGTTTTCTCGCAATTTTCTACTGTTTCTTGAGAACAAAAAAATTATGTGATATTTGCCGAGACCACCCTCTCCCCCACGAGTGAAATTTCGCTTCACAAATTTTTTAAACTTTTTGATTTTTTTTCAACAAAAATCGATTTTCACCTCAACTTTTTTTCTTATAAAAACTCTGAGCCATTGTTCATTTCTTTTGTATGATTTTATTCAAGAGTTAACAATGATATACCAAAATCTGCAGCAATATACAATACCACTATCGATGCGATTTTTTCGAGATACATAAAATTTAATCTCAAATATATAAGTTCAACTTTAGTTACCACAAACCAATATCATTACTAAGATTGAATGTACTGATTAAGTTCATAATTTGTTGATATTTTCATTATAATAAACGAAAAAATGTTTATTTTCGTATCTTACCTTTCCTTCATTTTTTTCCATTATTACTTTCAAACTTGTTAATTCAGTTAGTTACGCCTGCTATTCAATACAAAATATATAGCGGAAGTACCTTTTTTCCAACCGAGTGTCCCACGACACCTCTCGTCTTTTTCTGTGCCTTATTACATGAAATATTTTCGTTTTGATTATATTTTTATTCAAATAAAAATTGCATAGGTGGTTTAAACCTTCTAACCTCCCTCCTGGCTACAGACCTGACATATACAGGATGTTAGCTTTATTTCGAACAAAATTTATTTGATATATGTAGGAAATAGCAGCATGTAGCGTTCCCGAACAAATATTTTCATGTATCGCATTTTTTTTATCGAAAAAACTCTGTAACCATTTGCTAGATTTGAATCCATATTTAGTTAACTCCTTCATGTTTACGAACAGTAGATTTGTGTTAAATTTCAGTGCATTATGTGGGAAAGCAATCTATATCTCCTGTAAAGATTGCATGTTTGATGGAATTACCTGTTTTACTTGCGTTTGAGTGAAATATATTTTTATTATTCACAATTATATTATCTGAGGAAATGCATGCACAATTGTTTAAATTTTTGAAAAATTCACCTCTATTCTTAGCTCTCAGTTTGTTTCATTTCTTGAGTTTTATTCTCATAATGGGACGAAAATATATAACATGGAATAGCGAGTTCTATTCAATTTACAATAATATGGTTCTTTGGTGTGCGGTATTCAGTTCTCTTCTCTGAGAGAAAGGGAGAGGGAAAAAAAAAGGAAGATAGCAGACACATCAGCCAACCATTCGTTCTGCTGAGCTCAGTGTTAATCAATACTCGATTCGTATATTTAATTATAATAGGGGGCGTTCAAGTATTACGTAACGCAATTTGGGGGGAGGGTCTTGTAAAACGTTACGATGCGTTACAGGGGCGGGAGGGGGTTTCGAACAACGCGCTACGTAACATTGATTTTTATTGAAATAAAAAACTAGAGAATTTGAATCTCCGAAGTTGTTAACTCTTTTCGTTTATTTTTTACGGGGAATCCCTCGATTGTATTGTAAGTCAGTTTTATTTTGTTGTCCCAAGTTGGCAACTCTATCCGTTTATGTTTCATGGGGAATACCTCGACTGTATCATTCGTCATTTATATTTTGTTTCCGTTGCCAGTTTTCATTAAGTGTTTTAAACACGTAATACACAGGAGCGAAACTACGAAACTATCTACCTACATACATACGAACATATACATATATATATATATATATATATATATATATATATATATATATATATATATATATATATATATATATATATATATATATATATATATATATATATATATATATATATATATATATATATATATATATATATATTACATACATATGTAGAGAAAGAGAGACTTTTGAAATTGGGTTTTTGATGCCAAGCATCCTGAAATGTCCTGAAACGAAAAACTATCTTGGGCCTAAGTACTACTTTGCTAATCGCACCCATTTCAATAAGCAGGTTTTCAAAGTGAAAACCTGCTACTAACCGAAAATTGAATAATGCATGAAAAAAATAATGGTGGATGAAGTTAGCTAAAAATGTATGCAACGACAGGGCTAAGTCAGGAAAACGGCATAATTAAATGTAAGATTAGTAGTAAAAGTTTATTAGGACAAATTTGAGCCCTTTTCAACATATCACATTATGTATGATTTTTTATTAAATAAAAATCTCTTGTTTTGTGTATTATTAACGAAAACACGATTAAAACAATAAAAACGGTATTTCACCAAGTTTCCGGTACTTTGCGCAACATATTTGTGACTTTTAGGTAAAAATGGTCACTTGGGTGTTACGTAACGTTCATAGGGGGGGTCATGAAAACGTTACGGAGCGTTACATAGAGGGGAGGGAGGGTCAAAAATCTTCAAAAATTGCGTTACGTAATACTTGAACGGCCCCATAGCATAGTAACTTAACTTTCGTTGGACGGCATTGTAAAAGTAAAGATTAATGTAAATAAATGAAAGGGCAAATTTTCAAGCATTCTCAACAGTTACATTATTAAGACATTTCAAATTCTTATTCAGAAGTTTGTTGAGTAGAGGTTTTATCAAATTTTAATTTTTCTAAACTTTATAGTAAGTCCATTTGAAATTCTTACTTTGAATTGTTGTAAATCTGTGTCGTTTTTAAGAAATTAATCTTATTTTCAAGGTATATGCAAGGAAGGGGCAACGCCAAGAGGCATACCATGCCAAACCCTGAAGATATGCATCCGTTACAAGGTGGCACTACGTCTGGAGGTCGAACTAGACGTACAGGTCTACTAACTGTAATGGAAAGACCACCGGGTAGGTAAATTGTAAAATAAATTCAGCTTACACGTTCGAGGGGGGTAATATCTCCGAGAACGAGAGGTAAATTGGAAGTGTTCTTTATAATTTGAGCTTATTTCCGAACATTTGTCCTAATTCTGTGTGGTGCACTTTAACATCCTTATTTTGCGCACTTTTTAATTTTGTTTTATTTTTTGTTTTTATAATTTTGCATGTATCTGTCGTGCTATAGTTATACCTCCTGAGTTAGTCATGGAAGTTGAGGCTAGAATGAAGAGAAATCACGTACCACCGATGCTCGCCCAGAGAAAACATTCCAGGCATACTCTCAAGTCACACTTACCAACAGTTCAAGAAATGCAAGGTAGGTGTCGTCTAACTGGAAGGCAGCCGAATGTATTTGTTCATTATATATTTTTGGAATTCCTAAGTAGACACAATTTATTTTGTACCTACTGATAAAACATTGAAGTTTCAACTTTTATTACTTCCAAATATTCGAAGAAAATTGAAGTAATTTGTTTTTTAAGCTATTGCATAGCTTTTATCGCGGGCTTTGAGCGACCGAATCAAGAAATTCCGTAACGAAAATAAAACCTAACACCCCCCACTTCGCCTACCATGTAGCTCGGCCGAGCGTTCGCTTAACGTGTATGTATATGGTACGACTGTACGAAGCTCGCACCGATCGAGACGAGCTGCTCCGAAATCGGACGACACTTATCTTTGCTGGCGATTTCAACATCAACTTCGCTGATAAAAAATCAGAGGGGTTTACAAGTTTTCTTTCGGAAAAATTCAATTTGAAAATGAATAATTATCCACAAGAATTCACAACAAAATATGGGACCATCATTGACGCGGTATTTTCCAGATATTTAGAGGATATCAAGTCTCAAACGTATGTTTCTTATTTCAGTTACCATAAACCTATAGTTTTAATGATAAAAATTCCTGAATAACCTACATGTATTGTTAGATAATAAAAATATTTCAAACGATATTTACCTCTCATTAATTCGATAAAAGAAAAAAATTGTTTTCTTATCGGTCACTACGCTCAAAAAGTGTAACTTGAATTAATATCAAAGAAAAAGAAATACTGCATAAATAAAAAATAAATAAATAATTATAATTGCATCAGATGAAAAAATGCTATGCAATGGCTTTACAGCGGCAGTCCCCAAGTGCCACACGTTTTTTTCATATCGTGAAGTCTGTTATTAATTTTTGGAGCAGTCTTATTTCATGTTTGAAAGGAATCACTTGATTTGATGCAAATACTTTGAATTTAATATCGGTTATTGAATATGTAATTTCAATTCCTTGGGAGTAGAGGTTTAATAGAAAAATTAATTTGAACGAACTGGTAGGTATCTCTAAAATTTGAAGGTAATTGCTTTCATGGTTTTTTGGCTTTCATGAGTGGTAGATCATTCTTTCCAACATCATGGGTATGTTCATTTATTATCAGCTTAATTTTTTATCATCGCCTATTTTATCTTATGTTAAAATACACGAAACTGTAAAATATCGATTTAGCCGTACTCGATCTATAGAAATTTTAGAAGTTTTCACACTTATAAATCAAAATTAATGGTGTTAAGATACAACTGTATATATACAAGTCACATTTTGTATTCAACATCCGTTATTAAAATGAATATATCCGCAATCAAAAATATACCTGACACATTAAGATTTATAAAATTTACAGAGCACATAAAACAAGACTGACAGAGATTAAGTCTATATTACAGAACAACTTACACTGAAAATAAAAATAAAAACATTTATGTATGTAAAAAGTTTAATTTTTTCAAACATTTCATTTTTGTGTATATATTTCAAACTAATAAGGGTATAGAGGGAACATTGATAGATTTTATTGTTTATAATTTCTCAGGAATAATTATATCAAACCGTTTCTTCTCCAGGAAGGGAACAAAAATCTAACGAAAGATTCAGTCCAGTTAGAAGAGGTAGCGAGGGATCTACCAGCAACAGCAAATGTCTGAGTCCATCGACAGCTCAACAAGAATGTCAGAGACTGCAGAGAGGACTGCAAACAAGAGTGAGCCCACCCAGATCAATACCTGGTAAATATATTATTTTCACATAAATTAAGTTGCTATGACTTATAAATGTTACATAACTTCCATATCTGAAATGTCAGTTTGTACATCATGAACTTTAGTCTATATATTTGACAATGTGGTTACCAATTAAGTTCTCATAAGATTTTGGTTTTGTAAACTCATTTATAAAGTGTTAATGTTTATATTGTATATAATAGACTCATGTATTATGATATTACCAAATCCCACTGCACTCTGTGCAAAAACTTTAGATTAGTAGGAACTTCCGATTATAGATACCCTTACTGATTAAGACCCATGAGAAACATGAGTACCCTGAAACTGAAATCCTTTTGGCAAAATCGATTCGTCTATTGGCAAACGTAAAATAAAATAATAAGTACTGATCCATGAAGCATGCCATCGCACCCATGAAGAAAGTTTTCAAATGTTATATTGCTACATAGGGGCCATCCATAATTACGTCACACATTAAGGGGGAAGGAGGGGATCAACAGAGGAGGGGGATTTCATGAAGTCACAGCTCTGAAGAAATGGCGCCATTTTCTAATAGGTAGACCGTTCAAGCTCATCACCGACCAACGATCGGTTGCCTTCATGTTTGATGCGAAACATTCAAGCAAAATTAAAAATGAGAAGATCCAGAGATGGCGGCTGGAACTTGCGCCATATAGATATGATATTGTGTACCGGCCTGGAAAAGAGAATCATGTTGCTGACACTCTTTCCAGAGTTTGTGCCTCCATCGAATCTCGAAAAAGTAGACTCCAATCGCTACATGAATCCATGTGTCACCCTGGCGTTACTCGCATGTATCACTGGCTAAAGATAAAGAACTTACCCTATACTGTCGACGAAGTAAGGGCAATGACTGCAAACTGCTGGATATGTGCTGAGATCAAGCCGAGGTATTTCAAGAATCCTGACCCACTTCCTAAGCTGATCAAGGCTACCTCACCCATGGAACGCCTCAGTATTGACTTCAAGGGGCCTATTCCATCGAAAACGAACAACCGCTACATCCTCACTGTAATAGACGAATACTCAAGATTTCCTTTCGCGTTCCCCTGTTCGGATATAAGTGCTAAGACGGTAATAAAACACCTGAATAGCGTATTTATGATATTTGGATTCCCGTCGTACATCCACTCAGATCGAGGGACATCATTCTTGTCATCAGAAGTGAGAGAGTTTTTACATTTACGTGGCATCGCTACAAGCAGAACTACGGCCTACAATCCACAAGGCAACGGCCAAGTTGAGAAATTGAATTCCACCCTATGGAAAACTATACAGCTCTCTCTGCGTTCTCACAACATGCCTATAGAAAATTGGGAGCATGTACTTAATGTAGCCCTTCATTCGATTAGATCGCTCTTATGCACAGCTACTAACTGCACGCCGCATGAGCGCATGTTCACACATCCGCGAAGATCGATGAATGGACACAGCATTCCAACATGGCTGACCAATTCGGAGCAAGTCCTCATGCGCCGGTTTAACCGTACTAATAAGTACCAGCCAGCGGTGGAAGAAGTGGAGCTGCTTCAAGCGAATCCTGATTATTCTTATGTGAGACTCCGAGATGGAAGAGAAACCACCGTCTCAAATCGACACCTTGCGCCTGTCGAAGGGCAAGGAGAAATTATTTTGGATCAACCTGATGACCAGGTACAGACTGAGATAAATGTGGACTCCGAAATCCAAGATAATAATAGTGAATCAGTCACGTCTCCTGAACCAGAAGCTTCAACTAGCTATGAGCCACATCCTCCCATTGACGATCCTGAGCCAACTCCTCCACGTGTGGAACTTAGAAGATCTGCCCGGAACAGAAGGCCGCCGCGACATCTGCAAGACTATGAGCTGTAATACATAAATATAGTGTGGGAGAATGAGATGATATTCTCATTGCATCGAATGCAATCTCTGTGGACTACAAACATAGAGGTGTCTGTCTTTGATATATATATGTCAGTTATCCAGTGTCACGTCAGTGTGTATTATCTATTATCATTGTTCCTGTAAAATATTGCTTTGTTTTTATGTTTGATAAATTGAAATAGTTATAGCATGAACCTCGTATTTATAGGCTTTATCAAACATAAAAACAAAGCAATATTTTCCAGGAACAATGATAATAGATAATACACACTGACGTGACACTGGATAACTGACATATATATATCAAAGACAGACACCTCTATGTTTGTAGTCCACAGAGATTGCATTCGATGCAATGAGAATATCATCTCAAAAAAATATAAGCAGCTCATCAATATTATTACAAGATTTGAATTTGTATCACTTTTGACATATGACTTCGGCTGTAAATGACATGCCGAAAGGACAATACCACCTATGAACAAAAAACCACCGTCGCCTTGATTTCCTCTATGTTCAATAGTTTATATTATTCTTTGGATACTTGACTTTCGCTGAATGATAGACGTGTTTTTTAAGTTCTACTAATATTTTGTGATTTTCAATTCATCTAACAAGCTTAACGAGAAAAAAAGTATTATCTACTGTAAACTATATGAAATATATAAACAGTAGTACTTAGACTGATAAAATTAAACAAAATATACAAGACGAAGTTTTAACACCTTATAGCTAACATTGAAAAGTAGAAAAAATTGATGGATGACCTGTACTTCGATATAAATTGAGTTCATATTTTGAAAAATTGTTTTATTAATCGTAAGAGTGCAAATGAAAAATAAGATAGCATAAAGTTGCATGTGTCGAATTAACAATAGAGAGATATCGGTAACCCAAATAGCGTCAGGGAGTATTAACCCATACGTTATTTTGACATTTAACCTATGCGCGACTCGATTCTTAACGCAACGTCCCTAAACAACGTTACCTCCAGCCCTAATTTACGGAGCGTAACGACGGACGGTATTTGAAATAGTGCCTAACAAATTAACATGCCGGGCATGCGCAGAGTTTTTTTTAAAGTTGAAGGTTATTTTGTAACTTTGTTGTTTTTTGTACTTACTACGAATATAAACGTACGACTGTTTAATTCCTTCTTTTGATTTTTAAGTAATGGTAAATTAATAAAATACAAACTCTGGGATCTGTGGAGCGTGATACAATCTGAAGACATCATCTTTCTCAAACCTAAACAAAAATTTACAGTCTTCATCTGGAACTTCGTCTCATGAAAAACGCTGTTGGGCATCAACATCTTGTTGATCCCATATAATGTTCATGAAAATAGCGGCTTCAATATCTTGATCATTTCCACCACCAATAATTATCATTTCAAGATCTTCATCCAATAAAAGACGAAAATTATATTTATTATATAGATTCATTTTATTTTCAATCCTTTTTCCTAATTTCCACTATAATTAGTGGAAATTAGGAAAAAGGATTGAAAATAAAATGAATCTATATAATAAATATAATTTTCGTCTTTTATTGGAACAATAATAATTTAAAAAAAACCCGGATATGGCTAAGGCAAACGCACAAATTTAATTAAAAACATAAAAACTGACAAGACAAACAAAAGACAGAATAACCATGAAGCATAAAGCTAGGTTAAAAGGTTAAGTCACATTTTCGAATAGCGCGGGTTCTGTGAATTAGGGCACGGTAAAACATCGCTGCCGATAACTGTTGAATAAAACTAAAATACCGCTCGACGTAAAACCAATACCGCTCGACGTAAAACCAATACCGCAAGACGTTAATAACGTTCACAGGCGCTATTCGTTTTACCGATATCTCTCTAATAATATAATCTGTATTGTTTTCAACGTGAGAAAAACGTATTACGTATGACACTTGAACAACTCCCTATGGCAAAGTGCGTTTTTTTTAAGGGAATGATGGGACACGGGCGAACGTTCGCCTGTGTTCCATCATCTACCCTCATGGGCTCGTAAACTTTATTACATATACCCAGATATACGTAGAATCTTCGTCAAATTGTATTGGGACAATCACACCATCCAAATCTTACCCGGGATTCGAACCCGGTACCATCTGTGCCCTAGACAATCTCTCAACCATTAAGACCACAGACGGTTGATAAGTGCGGTTTTTCAGGTTCGCCAATTCACCAAATGCTACCGGAACGTCACCAAATGCCTGAAGGATCTTCGCCTATTCATCAATATTACGCTGGCGAGGCGACGGCCCTTCAGGACATGCAGAGCTTGCCGACGACGTCGCAAACGTACGGCGTAAGCTACGACCTACCACCGGTGCAGCACAGGAGTTACGGTGGGAGTCCCCTGCAGTCGGGATCGCCCTTCAATACCAGTCCGTCGGGATCTACCGTGGGGCAGCCCGGTTTATATGGGCAGGTACCAAATTTAGCGGTTTACGCAGGAAATACCTCTCCCATTTTTTGTAATTACGGACAGGGGGCCAGTCCAAGTAACGTGTCTTCTATTACACAAGGTAAGGATTAATCACTGTATGTCGTTTAGTGAACATAATTCACTAATCTTGATAATTGAATGAGTTATCACTCATTATGAGGATTCTCTATTCACGATATATATAACTTGCACAAGTTGCAATTAGAACAGGCCAAGGTTGCCTTATTGTTCATTCATGTTTATTCCAAAAATTCCCTTTTACAAAAAAAAGGACCTATAGGAAGAAAAATTGTCCGTACATAAGTTTGCAGGAAAATGATTTCATTTATATCAAAAATAAAAATAATACAAATCTATAGTGAAAACAATTGAAATATGTGAAAATCAGTTCGCCACCACTGAAAAATATTAGGAAACAAAAATTAAGACCTCGATACTAAAATCTCTGAGCAAACAACACTTCTTTCTCAAAGAGTTCTTGGAGAAGGGTTTAACCCTACACAAAATATATAAGTTTCGAAATATTCTTTCATCACTTAACCTACCAGTTATAGCAATTTATTGCCTTCCATTCCTGAAGGCTGAATACTTGTGAAAAATTCTATTCACACTGAGAAGGAGCAACTACGAAAACTGTAATGGAAGAAATACGTTAGCCAAACTATTTTCTTGGTACTTAAATCTTAATAAGTTTCTTCTAAAAAAAAAAAGTGTGAGTATGCAAATCACAAACAACAGACGTGAAACTTCAGAAAAGTACCCTACTTGGCTTGGGGGTAATACGAACCGAGACGAAGATTATAGGAAACACTGTATACTTATATATCTCATTTTCTCGCAGGCTAAATCCTATTTATGAATATGTTCGTCTCTTTTTGTCTTTCGTCGAATTTTCAAACCACAACGGTGCCAAAGAAGTTTTACTTCTAAATATTCCAAAATTCGCATATACGTGAATTGATCTTCATTTATTTCTTTTCATTTTTTCAGGACTCAGCGGCCTCAACACATCGGGTTCCATAATGCAGGGCACTCCATCGGCCAATCTCCAGTTGGATATTAGGGGTGCCCAATACCAATCGGACGACATGTCCAAAATCGACCCGACGCTTTATTCGACCAGTCTCGCCGGCGGATCGTGGGTTCCCCCGAATTTCCTCCACCAGACGCACATCCATCATATTCTGAACATCCACAATCACCGCAGCCTGACCAATTCGCCCATTTCGAACCCAGGCAGTCCCGGACTGGACATGATACAAGAAGAATTGCCGCACGTGGCAACGTCGAACGTAAAGGCGGAGGCGGCGTTGGTGGGACATCCCCAAATTTGCGTAACGGATGTATTGGGTAAGTCAGTGAATAAAGCACTGCACCGAATATATATCCAATCGACAGAGTTCAAAGACATAATAATAATAATAAAAATATTTATTAACCTCAGATAATATTTACACTAAACATAATATGGATGTATAAATAAAACTGAAATAAGTCATGTCCGTGTTAAACATTCATCCTAGGATAGATGTTTCATAATTTACTGGCTCTTGTGTACTCCAGGAAATCCCCAATACTATAGGGCTCGCATTGTAGGATCAGTTCAGAAACCTTAGATTTGAAGTTCCTGTAGCTGTTTAGGATTTGTAGGTGTCTGGGCAAAGATTGGAAAGCCCTTATGGCCATGCTTTGAATATTCTTTTCATGTAGTGCCGTTTTGTGCTTTGGTGTGTAGTAGGGCAGTACTCCTCTTGAGTTATTAGGATTCCTGTGTTGAGAAAAGTAGTGTTCATTCCTCTTGAAAAATGTCAAGACCTTATATAAATATAATCCAAAAAAGATGGTGAGGAATCCATGCTTCTTGAACTGACCACGGCAAGTCTCTCTGTTGTCAAAACTAAGGATAGTGCGTATAGCCCATTTTTGCGCAGCAAAGATTCCATCCACAGCAGATGAATTTCCCCAGAAAATGATACCATATCCCATTACCGATTGGAAATTACTGTAATATAGCACTTTTAACGTACTCAGATTAACAAGTCCTCTCATCATGCGGAGTGTAAAAATTACACTATTTAGCCTACTTCTCAATTGGGTTGTATGTTCTTCCCACCTCAGGTTCTGGTCAATGCTAAGGCCCAAAAATTTTACAGATCTCCTTATCGACAAGTCGCATCCATCTACCTCAAGTGAGTAAGGATAGCCAAGCCTGGCCCAGTTTGAGCGGAAGAACATCGCCTCTGTCTTGTTCATGTTCAGTATTAATTGATTTTCAGCACACCATTGCCTAATATTTTTCAGTATTTGCGTCACTGATCTCTGTATCATAGAAAAGTTGTCTCCGCAGAAAAGAAATTTAGTGTCATCCGCATACATAATTGGTTTGCAGACAAGGTCTCCACAAGCACTGGGAAGTGAATTGACAAAGATGACAAAAAGAAGCGGACCTAGAACACTTCCCTGTGGGACTCCAGTCTTGGGATTCATCTCTGTGGAAAGGCATTCCATCTCTGACTAGTAAAAAAAAATGAGAGATAAACATTTAAAATAATCAAAATACAGTTAAAATACAAGTAAAATACAGTTTGAAAGTGGAGAAACCCTTCTATACTGTAAAATATTTGTTCTGTCAATTAACGTTATAATTTGGTGACAAAAGACATATTAGACATACTACAGGTATATTGTCCATCACAGATACATTTGAATTTATTATATAGTTTAACTCCCATGTTGTTGGGCTAGTTCTGGCAATTTTGTAGTCTGAGTAACTCTGGTGTAAATCTTCTTTCATTTGTATATCATGCGAGTCCCAGTCCTTGTTCTTCCCAAACTTTTTCTTTATAGGTAATGCTTTGAAATATGTATAAGCTGGGCAATGTAATTGTATATGTAATCTTTTAATTCGGTCCCTGCATGTTGACAATGGACAGACATTGAACATAATTCTGAGTATTTTTGTTGCGCTCTGAAAGAGCTATCAACATATACAGAGGAGCCTAATCCATTTTTTCTTTATTTTTTGTACATTTTTCATCATGTAATGAAATATACTTTTGACGGGAGTTGTCTATAGATAGATTTCTTATTTAGAGACTTGTCAAGTTTTCCAATTAGGCATTGCCTTCGATTATCTAGTGAGAGATAGTATAAGAAACTAAATAGTGAAAAAATAACTAGTTCACCTTCATTTTAGTTCAGTTAAAGATTCGGGTAAGGTCTAGAACTTTGGTTCATTCAAATATTTCTAGTTCGTCCACATTACTCAAACAAGCCTAATTCATCAGATCATGTACCGGGTGTCTTATTAAGAGAGTCGCGCGGCTGTATCTCACAAACTATTCGTCGTAGAGACTTACGGTAAAAAATTTTATAACCAAAGTGGCCAACAGAAAATCCTGGAAATTATTTTCAGGTTTCTAAGATGGCCGCCAGGGGGCGTAACCGCCATCTGAAACTTTTAAAGTGATTTTTCTCTGAAATTCATCTAGCGAAAAAAATATTTTCTGTTTAAAGCTGAGCTTCATTCGAGTCATTTTTATTCGAAACTTTTTGACGTATCTATTCAAATGAAGTGGTGGGGGGTGATTCAATGTTTTTTTGAATAAACAGCTGTAACTCCTGAACGACTGAACGGATTTCAACAAAGTTGACCTCGTTGGGAAAAGCATTTATTGCTTCATCGAAAACATTTTATTTGTGGTCTGTCCAATTTTTAGTTATGCCGGTAGAGAGCGTTTTTTGATATAATAACAGAAAATTGCTAATTTCTCTAAAAAATTAAATGCAATAACATAACTTTTTTTCCTTAAAAATGTATTGTGATGATGCCAAAATAGGCTAGTGAAAACTGTATCTCGATACCTTATTCCTAGCCTAAAATATCGAAGAAAGAAAATTTAGTTATCATATGATCCAAAAAGACGCCATTACACCGGTATTTATTTTCATTTATATGTATTTTTTCCAAGAATCAATTATGAAATTTAATAATTTTATGATTTTCAAAAAACAACATTCTTATTTCAAAAACTTCAGAAAAAAATCGAGTGGGAGCATAATAACCAAT
The DNA here is from genome assembly GCA_030704885.1 of Cynegetis impunctata. NCBI lineage: Eukaryota > Metazoa > Arthropoda > Insecta > Coleoptera > Coccinellidae > Cynegetis > Cynegetis impunctata. The sequence goes on from JARQZK010000732.1 coordinate 790,204, forward strand.
GTGATAATATGCAAGTGCAATATAGTCAGTATATGAAGAGCAGGCCATGAAGGAAAATCATATGCCTAAAATCAACTTGTCAACAAATACTAAAATTATACATATAGTGGCAGTTAAATAAGTTTTTGTGGCACACAGAAGTAAGGATTGAAAAAGATTGAAATACATTTTACAAACAATGAAGCTATTAATATCACTGACGGTATATTTTGAAATTCTTCAAAATGTGGCATTGGCAGAAGGAATATACACAGTGCTCTATATTCGGCGTCTACGCCATGTGAGAATTTTTCCGCGTTTAGTCCGAAATTTGCGTAATACTGGCAGCTTCGACTCTATAAATTTCAGATGAAAATTCTGTATTTTCTTCAAATATGCCCAACAAATTCTCTCATGGCGTGAACGCCAATTTGGAAATCGAGTTCTATATAATCTTTGTGCCATTGCCGCATTTTGAAAACTTTCAAAATATACCGCAAACATATCAACATCTTCATTGTTCGTAAATGCATTTCAATAGTTTTCAGTCCTTACTTGTGTGTGCCACAAAAACTCATTACACTACCATTATAAGTTCATTTTTAATATTTGTTGACAAGTTGATTTTAGGCATTTATTTTTCCTTCATGGCCTTCTCTTCTTATTCTGACTACCTTCTTGCACTTTCACATAATATATTTATTGATTATTATGCCCCTAAACGATTTTATAACATTTTTTTAACTAAGAATACTAGTGCCTATATGATAATCATTGAATGATGAAATTTCATCATTGATTCTTGGAAAAATATAGATAAATGAAAATAAATACCGGTGTGATGGCGTCTTTTTGAATCATATGATAACTGAATTTTTTTCTTCGATATTTTAGGCTAGGAATAAGATATCGAAATACGGTTTTCACTAGCCTATTTTGGCATCATCATAATACATTTTTATGGAAAAAAAGTTATGTTATTGCATTCAATTTTTAAGAGAAATTAGCAATTTTCTGTTATTATATCAAAAAACGCTCTCTACCGGCATAACTAAAAATTTGACAGACCACAGATAAACTGTTTTCGATGAAGCAATAAATGCTTTTCCCAACGAGATTAACTTTGTTGAAATCCGTTCAGTCGTTCAGGAGTTACAGCTGTTTATTCAAAAAAACATTGAATCACCCCCCACCACTTCATTTCAATAGATACGTCAAAAAGTGTCAAATAAAAATAACTCGAATAAAGCTCAGCTTTACACAAAAAATATTTTTTTGGTATATTCACTAGATGAATTTCAGAAAAAAATCACTTTAAAAGTTTCAGATGGCGGTTACGGCCCCTGGCGTCCATCTTAGAAACCTGAAAATAATTTCCAGGATTTTCTGTTGGCCACTTTGGTTATAAAATTTTTTACAGTAAGTCTCTACAACGAATAGTTTGTGAGATACAGCCGCGTGCCTCTCTTAATCAGACACCCGGTACATAGTGTTTCACAGTTGATTGAAAGTAAATATCAACGATATATTTTAAATACCCAAAATAACCAATCAACTTGTCAGATCGCTGAAGAATTTGGAAGGACTACTGCGGTATGAGAATTTTCATTGTGTGATTTTTCTTTCGATATTAGTTTTAATATTCAGTTCTTATGTTTTTCAAATTATCATTTCTTGTCCAAAATTTTATTTTTAAATTTTCATGTTTTCAGAAAACTTTCAACGGAAAATCTGAGTTTCTGTATCAAATGTTCTGTAAAAAGCGACTAGTGAAAAATTGTAACTGAAAGCTCATTTGCTAATTTTCTGGAATTTCGCCTCATGTCCGATGATCTTCTTCAGGTAGCGAAGTAACTCTTGTGGCCGGTTCGGACACTAGCGAGGACTCAATGGACTCGCTCGAGAACCAGAAGGCGTCCAAGATACCCTCGTTCATTATTTCCGAGCCCTCGGATAATCAACCCTCGATTACCAGGGGAATAGGCAGGAAGACTAGTCAGGAGAACGAGGCGGCGAGATCTCAGCATCAACACGATGTTTCGGAACAGCAGCAACACACACCTGAGGAGTTTTTTCGGAGGAGGAACTCCGATAAGAGTTCCCTGTATTCGGATGATTCCTTGTCGAACGACAGCTTGAGCATAGGTATGTATTTTTCTGAAAATCCCTTATATTCTCAAAAAGATTTAAATATATCCAAAAAATTCAATAGAAATTAATTTACGGTTTGAAATTCTTATCGATTCTTCAAATCAAAGATTAAGTTCACTCTGCTATGATATAACTTTTCAAAATCAGTCTTCAACTAATATGAAGTATTTTGGGCTGCACCTTTGACACTACCAAATCTTATGGCAGAGTTTGGTATAGGACACTGTTCGTTTGATATCATGTATACCCTGAGGGTGTATTATTAATAATTTTCACTCAGAATTAACATTCTGTCCTCTTTAACTCGCACACTTTTTGAAGTGTTGCAAAAAGAAATTAATAGATTCTTATCTCGAAATCATGACAATTTAAATTACAATAATAATAATAATAATAAAAGAAAATAACACTCTCAGGTGATGGAGGAAACCGAATTATCTGTTATTTGTTGAAGTTAAGTCTTTGGACTTTCACCTAGGTCTTAAAATCTTAAGTCATTTGTCACATTCCGTAGGTAACCAGAGTCCCAGTTCCAGTTCCAACACCCAAAGCAGCCACGTGTTCGATTCCGATATCCGTTACAGGCCGCTTGACAGTTCTTCGCACACTTGCATGCAGATCAATCAGGAGCTGTTGAATTCGGGCACCGAGAACTTCCAGATATTCCAAAAATTCCACCGGGAAAACGGTAACGAATGGACGCAGACGTCGGACGTCGCGCATTGCGCGCTACCTCGCGGCAACCTTCACAAGAACTCCGGTTCGTTCGAGTTCGAGTTGTCGGAGGTGTGTTCCAAGTTACAGTCGACGGACATATTGGAAATGGTGAAAAAGACGATCGACGATCGCATCCCCCCCAAGAATTGCGTGAGTTCCGAAATGGTGTGCGACAGGTTGTCGCTCGAGTACGAGGGGGGGATACAGATCGAGCTGAAAATAGTCGACAAACAGAAGGATTCGAAAAATTTGAAGGTCAGGAGGATATCCGGCGATCATTTAGTTTATAATCAACTCTGTCAGCAGTTGATATCGTGTATGACCGTTTCCTAGCATACGGACGATAGTTAGGAAGTTATTATTGGATCGGTTTAACGGTCTTTGAAATCGTTTAAAGTCACCGTGTATCATTATCTTGATGAGCAGACATTCAGCTGTTGAATTTCGGTTTAAAATAGTATTGCAGCTTCTGAGTTATCTGAGAAGTTAACGAACCTTTTATTACAATTTTTTTTATTTGCTCCTGAATTGGCTTCTATGAAATCTAAATTTTTCATACAACTATAGAATTTCACGGTCGATGTTAAAATTTAAACGAGGTGATAAACTCTTCTAGACTGATAGGCCCTTTGAGATGCTTCGTCGCTAGAGGGTGTAATTAGATATGATTTGATGTAATTTTACAGTATGATCAGTTTTTGTTAACTGAGTTTTTAATTTTTTTTGTTTTTTACTTTTAAGAGGCAAATGTAAAAATGTATAGTCTATTCACGTAAGAAGATATAACAGCTTTCCACTGGTGTTTTCTAAATTACTTTTCATCTCATATAACATAAAAAGAAGTAAAAAAATCTTCACTCCGATTGATAGCCACATACTTATTTCACAGACAAATATCCCATTATATCTACTATGCTTACTAAGCATGAAAAGTAACACTAAGATGCCTCAGTTGCGAAAGTGAACTTTTGTAACTTGTCAGAAGTTTATCATTATGCAAAGTGTCCACTTGAGTGAAAATCTCGATATTAGCCTCAGGCTGTTGTCCAGTTGAGATCAGTTACGCTCTCGGGATAGTTTCGTGAGCCTTGACAGTCACTGTAGTCTCGTGACCAAGAATATTTCGTGTTGAATTGAAGGTCAACTCGCAGTTTTGTGTGATTTTATGAGATCAGTTACGCTCTCGGGACAGTTTTGTGAGCCTTGACAGTCACTGTAGTCTCGTGACCAAGAATATTTCGTGTTGAATTGAAGGTCAACTCGCAGTTTTGTGTGATTTTATGAGATCAGTTACGCTCTCGGGACAGTTTCGTGAGCCTTGACAGTCACTGTAGTCTCGTGACCAAGAATATTTCGTGTTGAATTGAAGGTCAACTCGCAGTTTTGTGTGATTTTATGAGATCAGTTACGCTCTCGGGACAGTTTCGTGAGCCTTGACAGTCACTGTAGTCTCGTGACCAACAATATTTCGTGTTGAATTGAAGGTCAACTCGCAGTTTTGTGTGATTTTATGAGATCAGTTACGCTCTCGGGACAGTTTCGTGAGCCTTGACAGTCACTGTAGTCCCGTGACCAAGAATATTTCGTGTTGAATTGAAGGTCAACTCGCAGTTTTGTGTGATTTTATGGCAATTTATTATTTTCATCCTTTTTTCCAATTGGTCTCACTCAAGACCATAGCTTTTATAATTCTCAATAAAATTTAAAAAAAGCGGAAAGTGGAAAAAGGGAGTGTTGGGTAAGGCGAACAAAAATTTATTTAGCGATTTAAATTTATTGTGAAATAAAAATAATAATTGATCAAAAGAATGAAAACAAGTCACAGCTGAAAACAAGTCTCACTTGTGATAGTTGCAATCTCTGATACTTATCTGAAAGTCTTCCCTCAGGCCCTTAGCAATTTTCAATCTAATCTCAAAACTATTATTGAGAATATTTTGTCACTAGTGGACACTTAGCATTAGATAAATTATATACATTTCCACAGCAGTCGACTGTGCCCAATCAACAAGTATAATTTTTATTAAATTTTTTTTTCATTGAATTTATCACTAGGATGAATAAAGATACTGCGACAAATATAATTTGCACAATATATTCAAACAATTAGATAAAAACTGATCATCTTAGCAGCAAAGCAAAATTTTTTTTTCATTGAATTTATCACTAGGATAAATAAAGATACTACGACAAATATAATTTGTACAATATATTCAAACAATAAGATAAAAAATGATCATCTTAGCAGCAAAGCAAACTTTTTTTTACTAACTTTGACATTCAATCTGAACTATCAAACAAGTATTGAGCACTCAACATATGAACAATAAGTTTGATAATGATTGATTAATTACCAGGAGTTCTCAAAAATTCATGTATTCATTAATGCTTTAATCAAGTTGCTTTGAAATTTTACTTCACCAAGTTTATCTTGTCATTTTTCCAGTTTAATATAGATCTAAATTGCAGTTATTTATCTCTGAGAGTGTCCAATTCTCACTTATTTAAAATTTACAATTTTTTTCTGTTGAAATCTGAAAAAATGTAATACACCAGAATATATTTGAACTGTAGCTGACTTCCAGCTATGTCCCCTTCGTTTTCCACCACAGTAATATTCTAAAATTGATCTACTTAGCTATTAGATAGTTTTATATGTCTGCAGTCAATTATTATTCAACTACTCTTTTTTTATATTAAAAATTAAATAATAAGAAAACAACTTGTCTAAAAACCACATTTTGTGGTTTTTAGACAAGTTGTTTTCTTATTATTTAATTTTTAATATAAATATGAACTACCACAGAGTTGATTCATCGTCCATCGAATTTACTCTTTTTTTATTCTAAAAATTGAAGAGCAGTATCTTTCCTGGATAGATGTTTCAATAAATTAACTGTTTCGATTTGTGCAGAATTATTAATGATAGCAAATATAGATACAGTGTGAAACTTTCAGTTTTTGAAGGGCTAAATAAGTTGGGCTATTTTCCATTGAAAAGTTCTTCAATATCAAATAGTATCGGAAAACTTTGAGAAAAGAATGTTCAGATATATATTCAGAATATTACATTACGATGAGAAAATGGAATATTTGTTCCAAAGAATTTCATAAATATTTGTATCTAATCAGAAATAATTTTTCCCTTAACTCTCTGAAATATTATCCTGAAAACCAGCATGGAAAACTTTAATTTCCACTTACTTGAATTTAGTACGAAATAATTGCATCAAAATTCACTTATCACTAATTAGAAGCTGCAGCGAAGATTAAAGAATTGTAATTTTTCATATATAACCAACCTAATGATACATTCCTTAGAATAAAACTATTCTTATTTGAAAAGTGCAATTATATAATTTTTATCTCTTATTTTTAATATTTTTTTATGTTATTGTGCTACTCACGATATAATAATAAAAAAATCCATTGCCTTATGATCTTATGCACTTTGGATAAAAATTATAGCAAAGTGTTTTGTAAAATTTTGTAAGATATCTTTGAAAGTAATATGTATATAAAAAAAGTCCGCACAATCTGTAAATAAATTTAGAATTTTAGATTTCCTTGGCCATATTTTCAAATTTAGCTGTAGATTTTAGTGATTTTATGTTATTTTTTAAGTGTTGTCTTAGACACAAAGTCTGAATCAGTCTATTGAATATTTCAGTATCCTTTGATTTTTCAGTGAATAATCTTCGTTTTTAACAATGTGATGTAATTGAGCTGAAGAAAGTTGTGGTCAGCGCAATTATCAAACCAATGGACTGAATTTCCTGAACGATTTTCCTACATAAACATTGATTTCCATTGTGTTGTTAAGCTTTACATATTTCAAAATTTTATTACATTTTATGGCATTCCATCTCCGATATTGAAGTTGTGCTAGAATAGGTCAGAATTATTATTCATTAGAGAATTAGACTTCCATAGGAAACTGCTTTTATTATAATTATTATCAAAACTTATTTTAATATTTCTTCAGTTTTATGTGGTGGAAAATTTTTCCAATGAAGAAATATTGATTTAACTGATTTTCCAATCCACGTTTCTCATATTAATAAAAACGGTAATTTGTAGTTGTATTAATAAATATTTTGTGATTTTCATGTGAACAATATGATTATTCTAATACCTAGGCAGAAACAACCAGAATAACTACAATTTGTATATTTTTATAGACATTGTATATATTTTAAAACTTCTACATTCCTAATTAAGGAAAATAATACCAGCTTTTTATCCTCACTCTGTTTATTCTTTGAGTTTCAACAATGAAAATTTCATTTCTGAAAATGAGTTTAGTGATAGGAAAAATTTGAACAAGTCAATTTGCTGAATAAAAATGATCGAAATCATTTGAGAAATCTCTTCAATTTATCAATATTATTTGTGACATTTTGCATAAATACTTTAATGAGATACTTTGAATCAAATCATTGCTAACTAAATTTTAATTCAAAAAGGTTGTAAGCAAGCATTGTTCTAGTATTTTCTGTCAATTGAAATCTGTGATGTCAATAAATTTAATGAATTAATCTGAATTTACTTTATTTTAGTGATATCTTCAACAAGCTGTTACAAAAAAACAAGTATAACAATATAAAATTCCTACAATTTGAAGAACAAATTGTATGAGGCATATTTTACTGTCCCATTCAATTTGTACTGTAGTAAAATAATATATTGCTGAAAATTATGACGTATATTCACAATGCATGGAAACATAAAATTCCATCAATTAAATATTTTCCAGAATAAAATCAAGCATTATGCGGTTCCGGACCGTCCCAACTTTTCCTAGTAGCATATGAGTACGAGTACAGAGAGTAGTAGAATGTAGCAAGTGACATTCTGACATTCCTCTACACTCTACAGTATCCGTCATTTCTTACAATTCTAAATTATCATAGAAAATGGTAATAGTTCAAATCATCCTAGTGATTGTAGCTCTATTAAGTTCAATTTCTTACTATACTAGAAAAAATGTGTTCATTAGAGAGATATCGGTAAAACGAATAGCGCCTGTGAACGTTATTAACGTCATGCGGTATTGGTTTTACGTCAAGCGGTATTTTAGTTACGTCCATTAAGCTGGCATTGTCAACATAGCGGAATCAAATTTAGTATAGTTGAGAATTTGTTGCTATTTTGTTGCTAATTAGTTACAGCAAAATTGATTTTGTTGCTCCAGCCGTTTGGGAAAAAAATGAGACAATGCCAGCTTTTGGGTAAGCTGGCATTGTCACATAAATTTTTGGCACATACAGTAGAAATAACTGATTCTAAATTTGTTGCTAATTAGTTGCTAATTAGTTACAGCAAAATTGATTTTGTTGCTCCAGCCATTCGTAGGAAAAAACACGACAATGCCAGCTTATGATCAAGTTGGCATTGTCACATCAATTTTTGGCCCGCACAGTAAAAATATCTGATTCTAAATTTGTTGCTAATTAGTTACAGCAAAATTGATTTTGTTGCTCCAGCCGTTTGTGAAAAAAATGAGACAATGCCAGCTTTTGATTAAGCTGGCATTGTCACATAAATTTTTGGCACATACAGTAGAAATAACTGATTCTAAATTTGTTGCTAATTAGTTACAGCAAAATTGATTTTGTTGCTCCAACCGTTTGGGAAAAAAACGAGATAATGCCAGCTTATGATTAAGTTGGCATTGTCACATCAATTTTTGGCCCGCACAGTAAAAATAACTGATTCTAAATTTGTTGCTAATTAGTTACAGCAAAATTGATTTTGTTGCTCCAGCCGTTTGGGAAAAAAATGAGACAATGCCAGCTTTTGATTAAGCTGGCATTGTCACATAAATTTTTGGCACATACAGTAGAAATAACTGATTCTAAATTTGTTGCTAATTTGTTGCTAATTAGTTACAGCAAAATTGATTTTGTTGCTCCAACCGTTTGGGAAAAAAACGAGATAATGCCAGCTTATGATTAAGTTGGCATTGTCACATCAATTTTTGGCCCGCACAGTAAAAATAACTGATTCTAAATTTGTTGCTAATTAGATACAGCAACATTGATTTTGTTGCTCCAGCCATTCGAAGGAAAAAACACGACAATGCCAGCTTATGATCAAGTTGGCATTGTCACATCAATTTTAGGCACAGACAGTAGAAATTACTGATTTTAAATTTGTTGCTAATTAATTGCTCACGTTTTGAATAGCTGAAATGAAAAAAAATCAACAATTCAAAAAAATTTTAAAATATGAAAACTAGAGAACTAGAGACGGAAGATTCGGAAGCTAAAAATAATATTCGGCAATTAATATTTGAACGCTGTAGCTGAATAATATCATAAAATATCAAATAAGAAGCTTTCATTGTGAGACAAAAGCTATTTCAATGCTACTGCCATGTATGTGAACAAAATTCAAATCATATTAACACAGGATAAAAATTCTGGTAGATATGAAGAAAACATTTACTAAATGATCAAGAATAAGTTCCTAGCAATGAGTATTGAATCACACAGCTTTAAGTTTTTCTTCATAGTTAATAAATTAATTTTTCATCTCTACCAATCGGAAACTAACAGGACCGTCAAATTTTGACGTTTGTCAATAACTGTTCAAAAATGAGTCGATTCGGAGATTTTACTTAATTTACTCAATAAATAATCGTATCAAATACAATACGTACTTCAAAATAAATACGGTTATACATCTCAAACTTCCTGCATAATTACAAATCGTGTCAGTTTGACAGACTGTCAAACTGACACTCTTTGTAATTATGCAACAAGTTATCGATGTATAATCTGATTATTTTGAAGTACTTATAGAATTGCTACTGATAATAAACTTGAATATTCAAAAATTGCAATAGCCATTTTAACTTCATCAATTTTTCTGTTATTGAATTTTTACCAACCTACTTCATCAATAAGTTACTGTATGTCTCGAATGAATTCAGATTCAACGAGTGGTGCCGTATTTCATTAAAAATTCTTATGTTGGCTAGAATGCTCGGCTTTGCCGCGCGGCAGCACTCACATGGGTTTTATTCCTAACCAATAAATTATTCTAGTTATTTCTACTGTGCGTGCCGAAAATTTATGTGACAATCAACTTAATCATAAGCTGGCATTGTCTTGTTTTTTTTTCTTCAAATGGCTGGAGCAACAAAATAAATTTTACGGTAACTAATTAGCAACTAATTAGCAACAAATTTAGAATCAGTTATTTCCACTGTCATAAGCTGGCATTGTCGTGTTTTTTTCTTCGAATGGATGGAGCAACAAAATAAATTTTGCTGTAACTAATTAGCAACAAATTTAGAATCAGTTTTTTCCACTATCAGTGCCTAAAATTGATGTGACAATGCCAACTTAATCATAAGCTGGCATTGTCTCATTTTTCTCCCGAACGGATGGAGCAACAAAATCAATTTTGCTGTAACTAATTAGCAACTAATTAGCAACAAATTTAGAATCAGTTATTTTTACTGGGCAGGCCAAAAATTGATATGACAATGCCAGCTTAATCAAAAGCTGGCATTGTCTCATTTTTCCCAAACGGCTGGAGCAACAAAATCAATTTTGCTGTAACTAATTAGCAACTAATTAGCAACAAATTTAGAATCAGTTATTTCTACTGTATGTGCCAAAAATTTATGTGACAATGCCAGCTTACCCAAAAGCTGGCATTGTCTCATTTTTTTCCCAAACGGCTGGAGCAACAAAATCAATTTTGCTGTAACTAATTAGCAACAAAATAGCAACAAATTTCCAACTATACTAAATTTGATTCCGCTATGTTGACAATGCCAGCTTAATGGACGTATTTTAGTTTTATTTAACAGTTATCGGCAGCGATGTTTTACCGTGCCCTAATTCACAGAACCCGCGCTATTCGAAAATGTGACTTAACCTTTTGTTTGTCTTGTCAGTTTTTATGTTTTTAATTGAATTTGTGCGTTTGCCTTGCCATATCCGAGGTTTTTTTGAATTATTATTGTTCCAATAAAAGACGAAAATTATATTTGTTATTATTTTCAATCCTTTTTCCTAACTTCCACTAGAATCTCTGCAATGGATGAAGATCTCGAAGTGATAATTATTGGTGGTGAAAATGATTAAGACATTGAAGCCGCTATTTTGATGAACATTATAAGGGATCAACAAGATATTGATGCCCAACAGCGTTTTTCGTCAGACAAGGTTCCAGGTGAAGACTGTAAATTTTTGTTTAGGTTTGAGTAAGATGATATTTACAGATTTTATCGCGCTCTACAGATCCCAGAGTTCGTATTTTATCAATTTGTCATTACTTAAAAATCAAATGAAGGAATTAAAACAGTCGTACGTTTATATTAGTAGTAAGTACAAAAAACAACAAAGTTACATAACCTTTAACTTAAAAAAAAAGGCTGCGCATGCCTGGCATGTTAATTTTTTAGGCGCTATTTCAAATACCGTCTGTCGTTATGCTCCGTAAATTACGGCTGGCGGTAACGTTAATTAGGGACGTTGCGCTATTTGGGTTACCGATATCTCTCTATTAATAAGGGTGCATTCGCGTTGGGCGCTTACACGCTTTAAGCGCTTATAAGCTTCGTTCTCTGTGGTCGACTCGCGCTCACAAACGCTTAACACGTTTAAGCTAACCTAACTTTTGTTGTCGATAATTAATGAATTTGTAGGGTAATGTTAAAGCACAGTATTTGCGTGAACTATCGGGCTTTTGCCTACTTAAGCGTAAAAAGAAGATCTGACATTCAACTTTAATGCTCAAAGCCAAAGCGTTAGCGTCTCTAAGCGCTAGTAGGCCAACACGAACGCCATGCTTCTAAGCGTGAGCGCTTAAAGCGTGTAAGCGCCCAACGCGAATACACCTCTCCTCTCTCTCCGCATTCACACCGGTTGATGGATTGATTGATAGGAGAGGGGGTGGGCTAGCTACGAGGCTTTTATGCCCAATACTAAACAGCTACGGGCTGGTCCCCAAGGGGGTCTCGTTCTGACGAAACCAGTCCTAGTCAATTGTCTGTTTTCTATGGGGATTTTGTTAGCAGTCTGGGTTCACCTGTTGGTTGTTGTTTTCGATGTTGGTTAAGCGTCCAAACATTCACACCGGTTATCATGAGTGATGTCTTTTCTATGGTTGAAGATAAGGGAAATTTTGTCTACCATCGTAGGTCGATTGTTAAAGTAGCTTAAGTGTCATCGTGGTTTTCGTCTGGTGCGGTTGACGGTTCAGACTTCAGTTTGTCATTCCAAATTGATGAATCAATAAGGTTGGTGCTTCAAGATTCAAATGTCAGAGAAATATTCTTCTGGGCATATTTTATTTTAAAATTTAATGCCTCGACAAAAGTACTTAACATATCGCGATAATATGGATGAAATCAGTGATTCCTTCAGTGACGTGACTGTGGTAGATGTTTACGATATAGCTTCGGATATAGGAAAGGAATGCGAGAAAATT
>JARQZK010000732.1:810000-840000 GCA_030704885.1 Cynegetis impunctata
CTAGAACAGAGCTTCTTGAACTTTTTTCATTCACGACCCCCGGGTTTCCTGGCGACCCCATATAAATATCAACGAAAAATAAATAAGTATTCTTTGATAATTTATTAATTAGGTAACCATATACATATATATTTGACACTGCTGGACGTAAGACCTCTTCAATATTTTTTAGCGATGAACGATATAGGGATTTAATGTGTTAAAGCTGAGAAAGTAACTTCACATAAATATGTAGTGTTGAATAGCAGAAGAACATTAAACGCCATCATCATCAGCGATTTTGGGAAATTCAGTTCTAGGTCCGATTCAGAATTTAGTCAAGGGCTTCTTTGGAAATTGAAGTTTTAAGTTTGAGTCACTCGAAAGCACATTCCTCTTGAGTTTTAAGTGGCAGGTGATCAATCTCACTTGAGACAATACAAAACGGCTTTTGAATCCAAGCTACATTTTTGAAATCAATATTTAATATAAAAAAAGTGATCTACAATAATTTTTGCAATAAAAGTTTCACAACTCTTGCTGGACAGGCTATAGATGTTATAAAATCGTGTATTTAAAAATTTGATATTAAAATCTGTCGCGACCCCAGAATTGTGCTACGCGACCCCATTTGGGGCCGCGACCCATACTTTAAGAAGGCCTGATCTAGAAGATGAATGCTCAGCGATAAAAAACCTTTTCTATAATGATTTTCATGGTATCCTCATTAAATCGTGTAGTAAGTTTTGTTTTTGATCTACCCCCAATAGAGGCCAGCACTATTCTATATATTATGTATGTCAATGGTACGGAACACTTCGTGCGCTAGTCCGACTCGCACTTTGCCGATTTTTGAAAGTTCCTTATTATACACTCCAGACACTAGGCGAATGCAGCTAGGCCCAAAATTACGCGGCAAGTAAGCGCCACCTATTGGATTAACTGATGAGCACATTCTTAGTATACACACTACTATTCTCCATCTAATATAATATACATATATAGGTACAATAAATGTGAATAAAAGTGCAATAATATACATGTACATTAGTTGCAAACAAGTATATTTATCAAATATTTCGAACAGTTTAAAATAAAAATGAAAGTGTTTAAAACAAAAAAAAGGCATATGTTCATGTTTTTTTTTAATAGAATCTACTGAATAAGTGTAATCATAATAATAATATGAATCTACAAATCCACATTGCTAGATAACTGCAGAGTTTTTAACCTTTTCTCTTTGCAGTTAAAATCTCAAGTCGATAGACTAATGTCGTCTAGCAAAGATTCAAAGAGAAAACATAAAACACTGCAGGCTCAGGTTAGGACGCTGTGCGATGAAAGAGCAGACTTCTTAGTACAGTTGCAAGACCAGCAAAGGGATATTACGGCACTCCGACAGCGATTAGGATTAGCAGAGAAAGAGAATGAAGACTTGAGCAAGGTAAAAGGGAGAGGACGATAGTCAAGTCTAGTATATCGTCAAGAAAAATATAGTTCAACAATCAATTCATGTAATAGTATATTATTCAACGAGCGGTAATGTAGGTCATAACTCACGCAGATGAAGTTTGCATGATTTTGCCAAAGAGTAAAGTAATATACATAATGTTCGATGAAATAAACAAAAAAGATGTTCAAGAAAAATAAATTTCATAAATTTACTTAATTGTTATAAATATAAAAATTATGGTATGCGTATTTGATATATTCACGAATATTATTATTTAATATCATGAAATAGAACAAATCATTTCTCTAGCTAAAATCTTAATTTTAAAATTGCATTCTGGAGAAGGAACATTAAACTTTTTTGCTTTTAAATGTTGACCAATTCTCAGTTTATTTTTCAGCTGGATCTTCCTCTGCCATCTAATAAGGCCATTTATGACTTAGATGATCCTAATAGACCGCGTTTCACTACTCAAGAACTCAAAGACATTTTGAACGAACGAAACGAATTGAAAGCTAAAGTGAGCGATCTTGAGGATGAATTGGAAACCTACCGACCAAAACCAAAGCCTGAATCGTAAGTAGAGGAAAATTGTAACTATCACGTAGTGTATATGAGTTTTATGAAAATTTTGTATCCCATCTTATACTCGTGAAGTTATTTTTCTTATAATTTATTTTTTTCCTTTGTTATAGTTTTTTTTTTCACTTTTTCTTTCAGAAATATAAGAAAAATTGTAATTAGTATTGAGAATGCCTGTGATACTCTATTAAATTCGATACAGAAATCTACACAGAACGTTTCAATGAATATACCTAGTCCGTAAGTTATTCGATGGAGAATTTAGTGAACTAACTGCCTGATTCACTTAAAAGTCTAATTAGCTTTGTTTCATGTTGTTTAAGTATTCTTGTATGTTACAACATATTCAAGATCTCATTTTTATCGTTCTTGTCAACACTAACTTTTCCTAAATAATCTGCAATTGTAACTGTGAAATATAAGAAATGTCTATGAATTGTATGAATAATCGCAATTGCCTTAATTTTTAACCGCATTCATGCCAATTTCTGTAATGATTGAGCTTTATATTAGTATGGTAATTTTCAGTTAACATTACTGAAACTATTCTAAAGATATTTTCATTTTAGTCCAATTGAAGATGATGCACCAGTACAAGGACCTTTACCCCTTGAACCTGATGATGCACCATGGAAAAAATCGGAATCCGGAATCAGAAAGTTGTAAGTGTTGTGAAATTGTTCTCTCCCTTTCTCTTCTCTTCGTTTCCTTCTATTAACATATTAATTTTAACTGTATTTCACATTTTTTTGATTTTGTTTGCACAATGCAGGAATTTTAGAAGAACTGGAAGTCCGGTAAATACAGGCCTTTTCAAGGATGTTACTGTGAAAATTAAAAATTTAGGCAAAAATTCCGTCAACAATATAACAGGTATTATTGGAGTATTTAAATAATTTATTTGGAGAAGTTTGGTATTTTGGTATTTTTAACATCCTTTTATTTCACTAACCCAACCTGTATTTATTAACTTAGTTTAATTCCTTAACAATATGGCAGTCTAGGTTGATATTTCAAAATAACACTGAGGAGTGATAGCTATCAAATGAATAGCAGAAGAATATTGTCTTTATTTGTGGCCAATTGGTAAGATATAAGTGAACCTTATAAAATCGAGTGTATCGATTGTGGCAAACTGAATGCAACTTCAATGTCAGGTCGTTGTATTGGAACTACTTTATGGGCATAATAACGGTGTATGTAGATTTCTTTAAATTTACAGTAGATAAATAAAAGTTGCTAATTGGGATCTCATTTTTTGTTGAAAGTAACATAGATCGCTATTCCGTCAAACTCTTATGGTAGTGGTATTCGTTAGTCATTGGTTTCAGTGACAACATGGCAGTACTTTTAAATAAACAGCACGTGCAAATGAACAGCAGTTTAATCAGCTGCGATAATAGATGTAACATAGACCGTTGTTCAAATTATAGATCTTGATTTCTGGATAAGTTTACGTTAAAACGTGTAATGGAAGCTACATAGAGGTAGAAACCTCGATTTCGCAAAAATGTAACATAGACCATTATTCGGCCAAACACTTCAAATATCAGGTTTTCAGTCTCAACAATAAACTGATCACAACTATTTCCTCGTTCCGAAAACATAAATCTTATTAGTACCTAACCTAAAAAGTTGAAAGTTTTTGTTACTAGATGGACCAACGAATCCTACGGTTTTCTCGTGTCTTTTATTGACTGTCTATGGAATGTATTGTTTTACTAGAAATAGAATATTTTTAGGTTTATTTTATTCTAATAAAAATAATAGAAGTGTGGAAGTAAAATTGTGTTGAATTATCGACACAGTATTAAAATAAATATTAATAAAAGTATAAACGGCATTTTACACGATCATTTCAATTCTCATTTCATCATGTGTGTAAAAATACAAAACCGATAGGAAAACTGAAACGAAGAGGAACTGTCAGTATTTTCTGACCTATTTGTTTCAAATCCGTACTCGATTTAGTTCCCTAAAATCTCGTTGACACATATTTAAGTAACAATCATCCCAAAATGGACTAGAACTAACAACTGACTGAATATCACGTTGACATTTATTTGACTGACAATGATATCAAATCATGTCAAAATGGGCTAGAATTGACAACTGATTGAATATCACGTTGACATTTATTTGACTGAATTATATCAAATCATGTCAAGTTGAAATGGAACTGACAACTGAATATCACGTTGATATATTTATTTGAGGTGCAATTATATCAAAATGGACTAGAATTGGCAACTTAACTGATTGTGTAAAAAGAAATTAACAAAAACGGATTGAACTGACTGTTCGACTGAAGTGAGAACTTAAATGATAACGTGTAAAAAGCCTTTCAAGCAGATCACTATCAAACATTTTTAAATCTATCCGGTTAATAATGGTATATTTGGTTGTTTAGTGAAATAAATCCAAATTGTAATAATTATAACCTCAAAATAAGTGTGGATTTTTTTTCTTTTCAGTTTTCGGAAATTATTTGCAGAGGGGAACAGTGGTGGAGGTATTCCAAGACGTAGCTTGTCAACTCTCTCAAAGGTGTCTCTCTCGGCTACTAATGAGCCAATCGCAATCTAATCTGCCGTACTACACCTGCAACTCGTTATTTCACATAGACACGACGGGGAATGTTTGGTTCACGTGATCTATTGAGAAGTTCAAATCAACATCCAGAAAAGCTTTAAGTACATTATTATTTTTCCGCAATCACGTCATTCGATCGATGTACCATAACTCTGTGATTTTTTATTTTTTTTTTGAACTCGATTACGAAGCGTGCTGGATTGATAGAGGAGATTAATAATTTTAAATTTCGATTGAACATGTTTCTAGTGGATCCCGGGGATGTGTTCAGTGGGTTGACGGATAAATGATTGCCTTACAATTTGTTTTTAAATTATTTATTGTATAGTAAAGTGTAACTTTCTCATAAACTTCCAATCTGAAAAAGTTTTGTTTATGAAATTAGTCCATGAGAAGAAATTGATAATTTATTGAAATTCTACTTACATTATTTAATCATCGTCATTAGATGTCTTCATTAAAGTTCTTAAATTTCTTTTTAAAAATTTTAATATTGGTTTGCTAAAATGATTATTTATTTGCAGGATAAACACTAATTTCTATGAATAAATCTTCTTTCAAGAATATTTTGAAAATACATATTTATACATATCTATATATATATATATATATATATATATATATATATAATATATATATATATATATATATATATAAATAAATATATATATATATATAAATATGTTATATATAAAAAATTTAAAAAAATAATATATATATATATATATATATATATATATATATATATATATATATATATATATATATATATTATATATCAAGTAGCAATTGTGAATGTTTAGAAAATTAGGAAGGATCTGATGAATTATGAAAGAAAAACATTGTTTTCAATTTTAATGTATTTGTTATGTATTAAAATGTAGTATACAGTATGAGTCAGTGATAATGCTCTGAGAAGGCAAAATAGAAACTGCTGTATTGTTTTTTTATGATTTGAGTTTGAAATATTGTATTTTTTTCCAAAGATCTTCCAATTTCTTAATGTCACCATACTTTCAAGCACATGTAAATAAGTAATTTTTTCATTAACTGAAGTGCATATACATCTAGACTCTAGGCCAAAATATTGGTAGAAGTTTCTTAATAAACAAAACTTTCTAGCTGGAATATTTTTTATTATTACTTAGGCAATCAATTTTTACTTGTTTATTTTGATTTTGAAATTCTATATTGTTATCATGAAGTGCTATTCCTTATTTCTTATGAATGTTGCAAATTACAATGTTTTGCTCTGTGTACAATTCTACAAATTTTTTTATGCTGAAATAAAGTTTGTTTAAAGAACGGTTATTAATATTCCAAAAGCAAAAGTATGTTTAGAAATTAGATGCCCAGTATTATTGATCAAGTAATGTATTTGTGCCAAATTATAAGACAAATTGTAGTTGGATTATGCTTTTTATTAAAACTAACAGATTTTGTTGGATATTTCGATTTGTAATTTTTTCTGTAGAGCCCTATATATTTAACAGTAGGCAGTTTTATTTCTAATTTTCAAGCGATAATAGTAAGGGACTTTTATTAACAATACAAATTCATATTAAATAAATCAAAACAAGTACTAGTTGAACTACTGTTTTATTGAAGGTTTCACTTAATGAAATGAATTAAAATTTTTCAAAGAGAAGAAAACGAATCGATTGAAAAATGTCATATCTCTAAATTTAATAGAGAATTGTGCTGAAATGTTAAGAAAAATTGGCTTCATTCATTTGGTAAGTTATTAATTTAAATCCTTAGGATCTTTGAAACTGAAGGTTCACTCTTGAATTAAATTTCAAGAGTTATTAAGAATGTAAAAAACGAATTAGATTTTGTTGTCATTTTTCATATGTGCTTATACATTTATTTTTAAATATGTTAAGTTAAATATGTAGTTAAAAATGAATTGTTAGATAAAAATCTTATTCCAGGGCTTGAATAAGTTTCTAAACAAAAGTCAAAATTGATCATAGTATCTCTCGAATACCTATATTGAAAATGGTTCCTTCTCAAGATTTGGTAAATCAATTAATATTTCAAAATTAAAACAGAAAAATCTTGGAAAAAGCAGTTATACGAAAAACTTTATTCACAACTTCACATAATAAATCTTTACATCCTCAGTGTAACTTTTCAAGAAACAAATTTCATTCGCAAATGTATCGCATAGTATGCAATAAATAGTGAAAAAATGGCAGCTAAAAATTCGCAACTTATACATGGTCCACCATAAGAACCTGGGTGATTTATGGTTATCTTCATGAAACTAGGTACATCCTGTATATTTTCGCCATTCCTCGCTGCCTTTTTCAAAGCCGAATTGCCTTCTTCATCAAAAATTTTCAAAGATATATCCCCAACTTTTGCATTCTTCATATCCTCAGTCCAGCTGATTTGATACTTATTTGGTGCAACATTGGCTACAGGTATTATTTTTTCTTTGAATAATGCATATAAATTACCTGGACTTGAAGTAACAGGATTGCACTTCACTATAAATTCGCTGATATAAGCAATTTGTGAAAGCACCGTGGCATCTTCAGTTGTGTACGATTTTGCAGATATTTCTGCATCCTTGCATACTGTGCAAAAGACAAACTTTATTATAAAAGACGAAAAGACCGATATCAACAACTGAATTTTCATTTTAATGAGTTGCAATGTTTACCTCGTATAAGCACTTTGAGTTTACCGGGATATTATTGATTACAACGCTCACAGTGTCGCCAAAACTAAGTTTTCAAATTCTCCAAACTGAGCGACAAAAAAATTCCTATTCACGATAAATTCCCCACATAATTATTATCTCAAGAAATAAAGTTTTAAACAAAAATCTAAAAAATTTATTCATTGTTTCTTGCCATATCTGTGTTATTACAATTTATTGGGATGATTTAATTTCAATCATTCACCTTCTTTTATAGCTATTGAATATATTACATAAAGTATCGTGTACATACGACATTTCTGCTTCTATTTTTATATTATAATCTGTGAATTTTCTTTCGACGGGGCCATTGGCAGATAGCAACATAAAGCAAGAAAGGCGGAAACATATTATTGAAACGCAACGTGACAAAACGTGTCGACACCCGATGCAAATTTTGTGATTATATATGATAATAAAACGGCTCAAGAGAAAGGCTTTAAGTAGACATTACTAGGTGCATTCATTTGCTCTGCAATTTCTTTCTATGCATAATTTTTCACATTATGATCCCTATATCTGAGCTGAACTCAAAAATATTGTTTTATTAACTTAATTAATCGTTCTACCAAAATGCAATAAATGATAGGGTATCAACGAACACGTTTTGCGAAAATTCTCGAAAGACGTGTGGCAGTCAATGTTACCTAGAAACACACTGTGCTCGTCGATCTGGCTGGACCGATTGGATCAGTACAGTACAGGAAGCGTGTGCTTGTATCGGATGGCGTCGGGTATTAGTATGATTCTGGTCATAGAAAATACCGATTTGATTCTATTCAACACGCGTCGCGTTTCAGGTTCAGTGTTCCCACCTTTATTTGTGGTAGCGGTAAGGTCAAATTACCACAACTGATACCGCCACCAGAGTCATTGTGTTTCTTTCTGGATGAGAACCACTTTCAAATCATTTATTGCTTTAAAATGTATCATTTGGGGCGAATATAATTGTTTCCGCCTTATAGGATATGACAGTCTTAAATTTGAGAACATATATTTTCATTGCAAAATACTTTACCCCAGTAACTTTTGTTATCTCCATCCAGGCCATGTCTAGCAAAATCGAATTTAGCGTGGACCATAGAAATCTTAATATATATCTGTACTCATATATAGTATATATCTATGGCGTGGACATGTCATATTCATCCACTTTTTGTCTTGACACATTTTCAACTATTGAAAATCAATTCAGCCTACTTAAGTTCAAATTTTCGAACTTTATAATCAGTTTACAGTTGATACAATAGAAAATATAGAATCTCTATAATTAAACATCTTAAGAAATAATATGAACATTAGTAATTCAGTACGTCTATGTGTTTCTTTTCTCCCTCGAGTATGTGCGAGGAAGGCTTTAGCCACTTGAGTTGTGAAGATGAACTTCTTCACCCATTACTTGCATGCACAACTGCATAAACGATGGGTGACAACGCATGATTTATGGAAGAGAAGGTGACGTGGAGTTTGATGATGAATATTGGCCGGCATTCAGCTTATAAATTTTTAAGCATTAATTTATGTCATATCAGGAAAACTTATAGTAGACCAGTCGATTGGGGCATCTCAAATACTAAAAAACTTGCTTGACTAGCGGCTATTGACTTTGTTCAGTACATACAGGGTGTTCTACAAGCTCTATGACAAACTTTGACAGAAGGTAGGTTGCTTGATTTTGAACATATTTTTTTTAATAAACATGTGTCCGATTCGTTTTTGTTTAGAAGTTACAAGCATTTAAACTTTATTAACAATTAATAATAAAAATTCAAATTAAATGATAATCACAAAACTAAAGACTATAAAAAATGTCCACCCTCAGCTTGAATGCAAGCTTCACATCGACGAACTGAAGATTTGGTCATTCGAAGAATGAGATTTGGATCATTTCTTATTTGGCTGCATACCCATATACAAACACAATATCTGCATATTCCTCAGTGGAGAATAAATGCCTACGGTTTTTATTGAAGCAGGTGTATATTTTATAAGTGTGCATTGTTTAACATGCTAAGTGACTTTCTGTCACTTCCTGGTTGACTGAAAAAATTACGATTCTTCAAATGCTTGTAACTTCTAAACAAAAACGAATCGGACCCATGTTTATTAAAAAAAAAATGTTTAAAATCAAGTGACCTACCATCTGTCAAAGTTTGTCATAGAGCTTGTAGAACACCCTGTATATACTTCGCATATTCAAATATCAATTATTCTCACTATACATTTTATTTCTTGAAAAAATTTCTTTAATCCTATCATGGAAAATTTCGGCTAGATGAGCTAACTTTTGGTGTATTCGCGTTGGGCGCTTACACGCTTTAAGCGCTCACGCTTAGAAGCACAGATTATTGGCGTTCGTGTTGGCCTACTAGCGCTTAGAGACGCTAACGCTTTGGCTTTGAGCATTAAAGTTAATGTCAGATCTTCTTTTTACGCTTAAGTAGGCAAAAGCCCGATAGTTCACGCAAATACTGTGCTTTAACATTTCCCTACAAATTTATTAATTATCGGCAACATAACTTAGGTTAGCTTTCGCTTAGTGTTAAGCGTTTGTGAGCGCGAGTCGACCACAGAGAACGAAGCTTATAAGCGCTTAAAGCGTGTAAGCGCCCAACGCGAATGCACCCGAGATCTCACTCACATTTTCTTCTCTTTTCCAAATCATAGAAATAATTGCTTCCAATTTTACTCACGACTAGTACAAATTTCTTCGAATAAAAATCTTCCTCTTAATTTATATGAGGAAATATTCAATCCCACCTATCAATTAGTTAAGTTGATTACCGATTTTCTCACGACAAGTAACATTAAATTATAATAATTTACATAAATCGCTTCCTACCAGTATACTAACATCATCCTTTCCCATAATTTTCTCCTGATAATTATCAAAATTTTTAGATTCCTACAGTGTATTGTCAAAGGTATATAATGTTATACCTACCTAAGACCAACCTCCATACCTCGACGAGCCTAAATGAAATCCTCCGAATAAAACCTAAACTAGATATAAACAAAAGTCTCTAGTGAAAATCATAAGCAACCGAACAACCCCACCTGGTATTGAAGACTAATTCAAGACCCGTCGTAATACGGACCTGGTGGATTAGGCAGTTTATTGTGTAGATCATTGATTCCCAAAGTGGTCCAGGTGGACCCCCAGGGGTCCACGGGAGACTCGACGGGGGTCTACGTAGGCGTTACAAAAATATGGGGGTTCCCAATTCATAAGCGGGGGTCCACGAAAATTTATTTGGTTTCGATACTGAAGAAATAAAAGGCTTGACTTCACCTATCAATGTAGGAAATAATATTTTGAGTAGTTCAGCGACTGTTAGGTACTCGTAAAAACTTGCATATTCCATATTCAGTGCAAAGCATCGTTCTCCGTCGTCCACAATTCTTGTTCAGACTTGCAAAGGGTCGAAATACTACTTGTGGTGTGTGTGCTTGCAATCATGCATGAACTTGTTTGATTCTTTACCAATATATCTTGGCATACGAATGCCAAAGATAAACGTTACTCATTTCTTTCCTGAATTTCGAAAAGAAAAGTAAAGCGAATCGATGATAGTGCTTGCCAGTGTCGGAAAAAGTGAGTACTTTGTCACAAGTAGAAGTCTTGATGAGAATATTACATACATTCAACATTTAATTGCCCTGCATGATGACTTCCAAATCAGTTTCGAAGATATTCTGACGATGCAAATATCACCATGGATCATGAACCCATTTGATGAAACGGAAGTGGAGAATGTGATATTACAAGAGAAGCTACTCGAGTTTAGTACTAGCATAGTTCAGCATAGTGCTGAAGGTGAAATTTAAAAAATGGTATAAAACATTTTGCCTGCAGGCAGAAATAACCGAAAAATATACTGGACAGTGGGGATTTGCGACAAAGCTTTTGATAGCGTTTTCCTCGTCATATCTTATCGAAAAAAGTTTAAGTGTCGTTACCAACCTTTTAACAAAAAAAAGGAGCCAGAATTGCGGTTATTTCTAACAAAACTGAAGCCAAATATTGATAATTTGCTGTCAATTCATCAAGTACATCCCTTTCCTTGAAATTATGGCTATATTTTGATTGTCATTGTAGAAGTAACGTTACGTTATTAATATTCAATTTTCAACAATCACAACTGTTATCATATTACAATGTAATGTAAACCTTACAATGTAATATGATAACAATAATAATTAATAGTATATTAATTACATATTTGAATAAATACAACACAAGAAAATATATTATTTCTGTTTTTATTTTTTCCACTCCCAATGGGGGAGGGGGGAATTTTCTATATAAGATAAGTGAGAATTGATTGGTTTCTTGTACTTTGAGTAGATGTCAAAAAAGTGTAGTTGGACGGAATCACTTTTTTGATTGGCCAACTTTGCTTCTTTGGCATCCGCTCACAGCACAATCAGTTAACTAATTAACCAATAAATTCTCATTTTTCTCTCGAAAACTGTTAATTCGTAGTTGTAACTCCGCCCCAAAGCAAATTTCCATAGTTAGGTATACCTAATCTTCACATTTTTTATCGAATTTTGGGAATATGGTAGAAATGTAGCTGCAGGGGGTCCACCGGAACCAGCAAAATTTTCTAAGTGGTCTATGAGAAAAAAAAGTTTGGGAACCTATGGTGTAGATGGTCACGCAACCAAGCACATAGATAAAAGATCCAACAAACAAACAAACAATTTCTATTATATTTTCTGCTCTTTAAACCTTCAAATTATTTTAATATTTTCTATTATTTGGTAGAATAAGCTCTACTTGATGTTGATTTATCATAAAATCTTCATGAAATCATATCAATATTTCCTTTGAGATTGTATTATATACAAAACTACTGATAAGTAAGAGCTTGATGACTTTTATGCATATTTTGAATTCACAATGATAGAACAATCAATTTATATACGACAAAATAGTAATTATATTGCGTTGTATATGTACAATCCTGTATTTTAAGATTCTATTCACATCCAGAATAGAAATTGAATTGATGAGGTCATTTTAATTTTGAACTATATAGCGATTTTTCGAATAAGTCATTCTGTTCTTTATTTAAATTGTTTACATTTTGATTTGTTAATTAAAAGATTATTTCAAGAATTAAAGTCGTTATTGATATAATCCCTGATAATTGTTAAAAATATGAAGAACTTACACATTTTTTAATAAAACAATTTATTAATAAGAACACAAATTTTTTTAATACACAGGTTAAAACCTACGAGATAAAACAAAAATAATATAAGAAAATAAATAAGAAGTTTTATTTTGTAATGAAGATTTTTCCATTCAATGAGTTGTTCAACATGTAAAAATCTATTTTTATACTCTTTTGACAGTTCAAATCGACTTGGAAATGGAAAAAAAGACATGTAAAAGTCGTTGATAATGGTATTTATCAATTCATTTTCTCTGTGTCTATTATGGTCCATATTATCGTTCAAGCAGATAAATTTTCTGAAAAATATGATATATAAAATTTTTGAGATAACCTTATGAGCAGATTTATTATTTATTTGAGAAACGTAGCAACACACCTTGGCTCTCCTCGAATTACGTCTAAATCTCCCATAACTTCATCAATATTTGATGTTAATCCTATGAAGTATAAATCTTTATACTGATATCCATTTACAATTTGATACTTATATTTTTCACTACTTCCGAAATACAAAATTAATATATCTTCTAGTTCTGGACAATCCATCAATAGTTGTTTGGAAATTGTAGGCTACAAATAATTTTAGGACAATTTTCATCATAAAATAATTAATATTATATTGTTATATATAATATAACAATAATATTATATATAATATTATATATAAATAAATAAAAATTGTTTGCCAATAAATTAAAATAGTTGGATTATTTTTTATAAAATCATTCACTTGATATAAATTTATAATTTTATAAACAGCAGTGCTGTTAAGGAAAAGGCTTGAAACCCACAAAGCATCGAATTTCAACATGAACTCCATCCACGTAGCAAATTAAATCTGCAGAAGTTGTGGAATTGAGCAAATTTACAAACACCACGAAAAAACAAGAAATATTTTAGTAAAAAAGCGGCGGTTGGAAATATTTACACAAATTTTTTTCTGCCTAAATAAAAAAAACCCAAATACCAAATTTCAGGTCACATGGTTTGATAGGAGCCGATAGAGATGCAAATATGTACTGGGAAAAATAAATGAAAACACTGTCGGGGGCAAAAACAACTGAAAACTTACCAAAGGGAAATTTAAATATTTCTCAAATTCCACCTTTCTCACATTTTTGTACCTTTTTCTTTGTGAACAATTCAAAAGCATAGACTCAAAATGTTCAATACTAGTATAACTCAAAGGAGGTTGATATATCCGAGTTAATAAAGTTCTTACTTCCCTATCTGACCATGACCTGCAAGATGAACTTTTACTTGTTAGTAAAAATTATCATCATGAATATCTGTATTTATCAATGCAATTGAAAACATTGTAAATATACTTGCTTTGAAGAATCTATGTCGAACATATCAAAAATCTCTTCAAGACTAAATTTCCTAGTTTCATGTATGATAAAATAATAATAGGAGAACGAAAATTGGAGATCATTATAATTTCTAAGCTTATTTGCTGCAGTAATAAGTACTTCTTTGAAAAACTTTTTTTGAAAATCCTCCACTATATCTTTATTTATAATTACGGGCGTATGAGCAGGCATTTCCCTTGTCGCAATTCCATATTTGTAGTTGAATAATCTAAAAAAATTATACTGTAAATTTCACATTCTCACTACAAGTTTTATATATTCATGAACTAACCTATTACAATATTGGAGAGATGCACCGTAAGCTTCCTTCCTTTCATTTGAAAAACTAGCATTTGTGCTATGTTGTTCGTGCTTTTTTACAGTTCTTAATTTCTTCGGTTTTCTTCTAAATATTTTACTTTTAATTTTTTCATTAATCATAAACTCCTTATTGTGTTTTTTCACTAACTCTGAGTAATTTTTGGCACTATGATGTTGCATCTCTATTTTAAACTTTGGTAATGTGATTCCAACATTTTTATTAATGTGATCACCATTAGCTTTGAAACTCTTATTATTGATGGATATAAAATTTAATTCTTTTAAGTTATAATTAAATTCTGTTTTTGTAGGGACCTGTGGTTTTTCACAATCTCCACCATCATAATTGCAATCAAAATTGTTACATGCCTCATTGCATTGACCATTAGCTACATATTTCCAGTAACACCTGGGTGTACATGTTTCTAAGGAAGATGCTAAGTACAGCTGATAACCTAGAAAAATTATGGAAATAACTTAACATGTTCCAAATTTAATGAATTTTCCAGACTTCACATAATATAAAAATGAATTATGAAAATAATATAATATCAAAAAAAATTAATTATTATTATAAAATTAAATCATTGCCCATTGGTAATTATGTAATAAAATATCGTGTTTTCTAAATTTAATATTATATCCCTCTAAATATAAATAAGTCACTGAACGTTCTTACCATTATTTGCTGATAAGAAATCATCAATATAAATTGGTTGACCCAGAAATATGTCATCATTGAAGTACAAAAAATTCTTAGATAAACCTGGTATCCTGTAAGTTCAATAAAAGAAGATTGATATCCCTTCATTTAGTAATTTATTTTTATACTTTCCTATTTATATGAGATTCTATAGCTGGACTAGAAAATGTTGGTAAATTCTTCTGATCCAAAAATATTTCTTTATGTGTAACAAGTGTTACCTTTTCATAATCAAGATTCAACCAATATGGGATTTGACCATTTGTTACAATGTACACATGATTAATCCAAGGTGCATATTTTTCAAGAGATCTACAATCAGAAATTCATGAATAAGTATTGTTGAGAACTAACACTTATTAATAAACCACAATGTCAAAACAGAATAACTCAATAATAATAAACAACCAAATGATTACCTGAAAGGAGAAACAAATACCTCAAAGAAAATTGCAGTTCATTTTTGTCATCAAATCTTTGACCAAGGTAATTTTCTTCATTTGTTATATTGTTAGCTTTCAAAAAATCATTTAAATCTTTCAGAAAAACTGGATCGGAACCATTGACCCATGTATATACCACATCTATAGGTTCGTCAGGACATATGTTTTCATAAATTGAAATAGAGTAAATAGCCTGAAATACAAAGTTTTTTAGAAAAAAATCAATAATCATATGTACAAGGATTAACCTCAAAAACTCGAAAAAGGATTAAAATAATCGAGCATATAGAAATTAAGTAAATTAGTGTATAAAAAACATTTTTTCTTTTCAAGGACAAATATTTTGCCATTGTAACATGTGAATCATTCATCAAATTTTACATCAGTAATTTTTTTGCCGAAAATACATGGTTAGGTATTTCAATTTCAAACATACTTGTTTTACAAATCTTGTTTATCTCACCATTCTCACCTTCAGCCTTCAGCGAATCGACAATCGGACGGGCAGTTGTGGTGACATCTATACAGCAAAATTGAAAACAAAAGATTAAGATTTCAGGATTCTGTAAACTGTTGAATTATTTCAATCATGAATTCATAGGTTGCGCACCTGTCACTTTCCGCCAAAGCCACATTAAAAATTGGTATTTCATGAATAGGCATATCAATGATATTAAAATTTTTATTTTCTTTTCTTTTGATAAATATATCCTTATCAACTGACCCATCAGTCATTGTGCTGCAATCATTAAATAAGTAAAAAAGTATTTATATAGCGCATGCTTCAAAAAATTACAAAAACTTTACATTTCCTCAAATTTTGGAAGAAAAACTTCAAGAGTCTGCATATTTTTCTTTATCATGAAATAGGATTTCCTTCGTGTTAACAGATATCACTTCCAAAGCGTTAAAATTTAAAATTATATGCAATTACTGGCACTTTAGGGCGTGTTTTCAGATTTCTTAGCAAAGACGTACGTCGCCATCTATTTTTAAGTGAGGTAAGTCGAGCCCTTCAGTGAGACGGGAGATCTATGGTTGTCTGTACTCATTGAGAAAAGGCGTAGCCATTTTGATTTTGACGAATATTGACATACGTCTCGCAAGTCTAGACAGGCGGTCATTTGTTTTCTTGTGTGACATGTAAACAGTTCTATGAGAAATTCCTATTTAAATTAATCAAGTCACATGTTTATCAACAAAACGGAGTCTATTTGATGCGTTCGCGACTCTTTAATTATAAATTCTATGGTTGAAGGGAATTAATACGAAATTTCGTTGACTGCAGTAGTAGTGTGAATTAATTTTTTGTGTCTCTGTATAACCTTGTGGAAACCGGTGAATTCCGTGGAATTTTGCGGAGATGTGCACCGATTTCGGTGTGAACTCGAAGGAATTTTCAGTATTTTGAATAATGTAAGTATATCCGAACGTGTCTTGCTTTTCAAGTACCAAATTTTTTTTCATTTGTCCCATTTGCATTGCATCTTTCGATTTTGAGTGTTCTTTAGTTGCGGGATCAACTTAATTATAAGAACAAATAAGTTGTCCTTCTATTATGATTTAGAAGATTGAATTAAATGAGAAGTTTTTTTTGTAGAAATATTAATCTAATGAATATTGTTCGACTAAGTTTTGTTATTTTAATATCACAACCCTTTGAGAAATTTAATTGAATTAATTTACATTCAAAAAAGGTAGTTATTTTTGATCAATTATGCCCATATTTTCAAATGAGCAGTGGCCGTCGGATATAGAATTATACTTCTATTTTAATATTCGTCATTCTCAAATTTATTGTATTATACTATGTCAAAATTTTGATCAAATCACATGGGAAAACTAATTTATACATTCCCCATGTTCCAGTTTGATAAAGGAATTTGACCTTATGTACATTTTTCTTAAATTTCATATGTTCATTTAACCGAATTAATTTTGTAAGACCTTTACCCTCGCTTCTACCAATACAATGAATGACAATTTTTATACGCTATATCAAAAAGATAAATCATTTTGTGGTACTTAATTTCATTGAAAACATGTGTAAACTACCTGTTCAAGGTCCAGAGCCACTTGTTCTTATTTTATATACACTACATATACTTTTTTCTTGAATTTAGTGGTTTCTCAGGTTAGTCTTTTTTAATTTAATTTATTCTCTCTGTTTACAAACGTTATAAGTTGAAAACTTATTCCAAAATATAACAAATAGGTACCTATATAAGTATATAATGTTATGCATAT
Source organism: Cynegetis impunctata (assembly GCA_030704885.1). NCBI lineage: Eukaryota > Metazoa > Arthropoda > Insecta > Coleoptera > Coccinellidae > Cynegetis > Cynegetis impunctata. Next base: position 827,569 of record JARQZK010000732.1, read on the forward strand.
TCATAGAATAAGGTTGCCGGAGGAACTGGATTTTCCATGGAAATTGAAAATTATCAAAGAGAAATTAGTAATTTTAAGAGAGAGAAAAATGCGATATTTCCTTGGAACTCAAATAAATTCTGATGAATAATATTGTGGCTACCTGATAGGATTAAAATAGAATATTTAACTTTCTTAGGTATTCTTTTTTTCAATCAAACTCTGATTTTATCATCAGAGAAAATTTACCTGTTATCGACAGTGGCAGCGTAGGTACCCACTGTGGCCGGATTGAATATTTTTCTAGAGATTCAGGTTTTTCAGTTTACGGAAAAACTAATAATTGTGTCGAGAGCAATTTCCATTTAGTCAATGTTAAAAAACTTTAATTTTCAATTGGAATTAAATATTTTACGACTACTCTATAGAATGAGTATATACCAGAGCTATTTTCAACCGTGTCACCCCACTGTTGCCATATTTTATTTTTTTGTGAATCAGTCTGTGAATTTATTTTGACCCAAACTGTTTCTACTATTAAAGAAAATTTAACCGTTTTCGACCGTGTCAGAGTAATTAGGTACTACTCTTGCCGTATTGAATATTCTTCTTGAAATTCAGGTTCTTTGAATTCCATTTAGTCAGAGGTTTAGTACCTCTCTTAAAAAAAGGCTTTCGTTTTTAATTTGAATGAAACAGTTTACGACAATTATTTATATATAATTAGTATAGACCAGGCCTATTTTCAAATGTTAACACCACTGTTGCCACATTTGATTTTCTTTCAAATCAGAGAAAATTTAACAGTTTTCGACCGTGTCAGTGTAGTTACCACTGTTGCCGAATTGAACATTTTTAATTAAAAGGATTAAATAAAACAGATTTTTATCATTCTGCTCAATAGGCGAAATATATAATTCATTAAGTCCGGCGAATTAAATTTCTTTCCATAATTATTATTATACTGCCCTTTAAAATTGGGTTTTTTTCAAACAGTTTAAACACTATGTACTTGGCCCCTAAAATATTTAAATGTACTTACATATAATTAGAGTCTAGTTCGCCAGAATATCTTAGATCATATCTTAAATTGACGTCCAAAAACTCGAGAGTATAGCAGAGCTCCACCTCTTAGGTCATATTTTTCGCGCGAAATGCATCGCGTCGAGATGCGATTCTAGCGGATTGAATTATAAAATATATAATCACACAAACCGAATTAAAAAGTAGAAAATAATTTATTTTATTAAAAAAAAAAATTAGCGAATTGCATCGTGGTTGAGGAAAAAAAGTTGTAACCAACGAAGGAACGTACCTCAACATCAACCCAATCCACGTAGCAAATTTCCACTTTCTATTGTAAGAAAAAGTGCATCGCGTACTGATAACGAAGTAGATCGAGATGCAATTTGAACGGAATAGTCACCACGAAATGCAGCGCGGTTGAAACCCACAATTGTTCTCATTTCAACATAAACTCAATGTACGTACCAAACTTCAACCCTCTAACTCAATCTGTAGAAGCTGTGGAGTTCGGCAAATTTTCAAAAACCACGAAAAAACAAGAAATATCTACGTAAAAAAAGCGAAGGTTACAAAAATTCAACCAAATTTTGATTGTTTCGATCTGCCTCGGAAACCAAATCAGATACCAAATTTCAGCTCATTTGGTAATGTGATGCGAACTCCTGGAGATGTCAATATATACCGGAAAGGAAATTTGTAAGAAAATTAGAAATATCTACGTAAAATCGGCGATTGCGGAAATTTACCCAAATTTATATATATATATATATATATATATATATATATATATATATATATATATATATATATATATATATATTATATATAAATATATATATATATATATATATATATATATATATATATATATATATATATATATATATATATATATATATATATATATATATATATATATATATATATATATATATATATATATATATATATCAGTGGCGGCTCGTGAGGTGTTGGTTTAAGGAGGCTACAAGAGGTGTTAAAAAATACACCATAGGCAAAAATTTTCAAGGTCAACCGCCTTATAATTTAAAGAAAATTAAAGTAAAACAAGCACCCTAATATATTAATTTCTTTGCGAAACAAATTGTTTTCACTTTCAAGTGTCTACCTTGAGACCTACAACTCCTATTTACAATATTCACAAAAACTCTTCTCAGCCAATTAATCAATTCATCTATTCATCGAATTTTTTTTTCTTTCACAAAATAGGTGCCTACCTACCTACTTAACGAATTTGTTACCTATTCGATGAATTAATCCATTGTTGCCCAGCAAGAACCAACGGGGAGGTGAGAGTTTTTTCTTGCCAAAAATAAAATAGGACCCTCCCAAAAATAGATTAAAATAAAACAAACAGAGTCATTTTACCTAGTAAAGAGTAAACACTGCCAACAAAATAATTTATTTTTTACCTGTGATTCGGTTAGCCAAGGATGTCTCTCATAATTTCTGATATTGAAACCGCGATTCTGTTGTTTGTTACGCTGATCCAAATTATTTGATTCTGGGGTAGGTCCCAATGTTTTTATTAAAACTTTATCGTCATAACTTAGTGCACTAAAGTTATGGGATAACAAATATTCCACTAAGTCACCATTGAAATTTTAAAATTAACTTCAGTAACCGAACTTATTTTAAAAACAATACGGGAGCAAAATAAATTGAAACCAAAAGAAACTGTTTTCCTCCACGACTACTGACAACGGTCCAACGAATTCACTCGATTTTACCCGAAAGCCTATGTGATTGGTCGACATTGTGTGAGAATTAATGTATACTTTTTTAAATGAGCAGCTATCTTCAATCGGTGTTGCTTTTACCGGTCTTTTCTATTTAAATAAAGTGAATAAGGTATATTCATTCGCATCGTTTCCTTTTCTCTCTGGCATGGCATATGGAATAATGAACGGGTCTATACCTTATTAAGCCTCTGCAGCATTGCCACTGTTATGAAATATGATATGAAATCTGGAAATGAATGAAATGCAGTAAGCAGTAAATGTAAATGAATCGCTATATGCAGAAACAACACATGTCCAAAAAATGTGATCTAAGCCTTCTAAGCGAAAACCTAACATGTCCAGGACATATGCTGCTTCAGCGTAGTACTTCTGAAATATATTCGTGTTCATTGCGAACTAGGCATTAGGACGTGTGTGGTTTAGTCATTAAACGAAGGATTTACCCTTGTAGATCTTATTTCCGCCATAAACTCATTCTATCGTAAGTAATAAATGATATTATATAATGTAGGTTGAAAGGAAGGTAGCTGCATAAAATAATATGATTTTGATTAATATGAATATGCTGAATGCTGACTATTCAATATAATATAGTAGTGATACACTGAAAGTTACTGAGGAGGCGGCTTAGCCTCCATAGCAGCCTTCAAATAGCCGCCCTTGAGATATATATATATATATATATATATATATATATATATATATATATATATATATATATATATTTATATATATATATATATATATATATATATATATATATATATATATATATATATATAATATGCCGTGTGCCATACGTCCCGGTATTTTGGTTTTGTCGCGGTGTCCCGCCAGTTTGATCGATGTCCCGGAAAACGGGTGTAAGATGTAAAAAGTATTGAATAATGACTGTAAGTACTTTAATTATAACAATAGGCCTATGGGAAGGGTGAGTGCTACCTAGAGGAAAGGTGTATGTACACTATCACTTTATCCAGCAAAGAGACGTGAGCGCTTTGTCTGAAAGCACAGATTAACATTGTCAACTTATTCATTTTAATTTTTTTTAGTTTAACAAAATTTGTTTTCATAATTGTTTTTGTTTTTGTAGTTATACAAAAAGTTTTAGTTTTATAAAAAAATAAACTTGATAACACTTAGTAATTGTTCAATTCAACAATTTTATGAAGTATTTTAAATTTTATTTTATTAACACTTCTTTCTAGATAGATCAGAAAAAATTATCCTTAAACAGGCAAAAATATATATTTTTAATAAGCAAAAATTTCCTTTTTATTTTTGAAGGTTGTGTAGAATTAACAATCCAGATCAAGATTCTTCTTCCCGTCATTTGCGAGGATTAAAAAAAGCCTTAAAACTACTAATTTTTCGCTCTACTTGGTGGTATGTAATACCCTCTCCGATAAGGCCGTCCCATATTAATGTGTCCCGGTTTCACTCACCAAAAATATGGCAAGCCTATATATATATATATATATATATATATATATATATATATATATATATATATATATATATATATATATATATATATATATATATTATGCAACGAAAACAATCCCAAGCCCAAGTACTTAATTTCTGCTCATTTGATTGCTTTCCTTCGATACACTGCAATAGTATATATTTTCGGGGAAAATACGATTAAAAATGTATATGTTCTTTTGACATCCAACCTTTTTAACGTCCCTTTGCTCAGGGAGCATATCCGGCAACTCTGTTGCTACCTGTTTTGGGGAAACGAGAGGGCACGACGTGATCCTCGAAAAACCAATAAAGGGGGGTCGCTGCGAAATTAAAAACACAAATGGGATCGCCGATCATAACATCGTTAGGGGCGCGAATCGCCCCCTCTCCTCTCTTCATTCGCTGTTCGAAATTAGTTAAATTAAATTCAGAAACGCAAAGCGCCTACTTCCTTGATTTACAATTTCGAGTATAAAATGCCTTGTTGAGAACATCCTTAAGTTTCTTTAAACCCTGTAAGACGTGGATGGGATGTTCTATATTATTTATCCAATGTTTTCCCTGCAGGGGCTGATTTGATGAAAAATCTGACGCATTCATTCGTTTTCATTTACTTGAAACTGAAATATTCATATCTAGTTGAAATATCGATGAATACAGGAATTTTCTTGGTTTTTTATTGGTTCCAGTATGTTAGATAGTTGTTACATACTATATTTATTTATTTAATTCTATTTACAAACGTTTCGACCACTTTATGTTCTTCTTCAGTGTCTACAATAATAATTTATAGTTAAAACGAAGAACATTTTTTTGTTTTCTATAAAATTATACACACATAAAACAAAACTATGCCTCGTTTTAACTATAAATTATTATTGCAGAAACTGAAGAAGACCATAAAGTGGTCGAAAAGTTCGTTAATGTAATAGTTAGGTAAATATAGTATGTAATAACATACTAGAAACAATAAAAACTCAAGAATTTTTTTTAAAATAAAATATATATACTTATATATATATATATATATATATATATATATATATATATATATATATATATATATATATATATATATATATATATATATATATATATATAATTATATATACACAGGGTGGACCCTCCATCGATCGATATCTCAGAAACTGAATGTAGGAAAAATTTGAAATTTTGGAAACTTGCTAGATGTCTTGGGGCCTATACAGCTAAAATATTTTCATCTATTGGGCACTTCCGGTTGTACCGGAAATAGACCCTAAGTCGCTTATTTTAAATGGGATACCCTATATATTATTACATTTTTGGATTCTACTTAAGATTCTAGGCAGATTCTATGCATCATGTCCTATACCTAAGTCTAAGCGTTTTCGACATATTTAGGTTTTTATGTCAAAAACGACGATTGCAAGCCCTAATATAATTATCAATTGTTCCTATAAGGAAGCCTTTTTTACTTACTTTGGGTTAGATTCCTTGTTGAAAAGGACTTTCTTTAATAGATTTTGTAACTAATCATACAGAGTGTTCAAAAAATAAGATCTAAAATGAGATTGAGAAAACTGACAAAAATCAATTTTTTCAAATGGAAACCCTCCATTTTTCTTATTTTGTAGTATTTAGCATTTAAAAAGAAGGTAACTTTGTATAAGGTTATCTATACCTAAAATTTGAAGTTTTCGAAATATTGACAATTTAATATTTTTATATGGCGATTTTGCATTCAATCGTTAAACAATTAGATCTAGGATAGCCACGATCGTATTTGACATTTCAAATCATCGTAATGGCACCCCGGTTAAATTATACAAACGAAAGTTATTTAAACTTATTTATTATTTATGGACAATGTGATAAAGTTATTCCAAGAACATGTGATACATTTGCGACACGATATCCTCATAAACAAAGGTCATCAGCAAATACTGTTGAACGAATTATAGAAAACTTCAAGAACTTTTGATCCGTAAAGGCAAAAGCGTACGAAAGGAAACCAGTTGTTAATAATGAAAATATTGAAATAGCAATTTTGGGATATTTTGAAGCATACACAATAAAATCTTCAAGCAGGGAGCATTAGAATCGGGCTTATCTAAATCGTCAGTTCTAAGAATTTTACGGAAACACAAATATCATCCCTAAGCTATCCATATTTTCATTAGTGCAGCATTTAAATATAATATATATATCTCTCTCTAGTCGTTAGCTTCATGTTTGAAGCGTCGTGATCCTATGTTTGTCTCATGTTGTGTTTTTAGCAGTTTTCCTCCATTCCTCTCTATGTGACGTGCTTCTAATGCTGCCCTGGAAAGATTTTCCTGTAAACTGCTTCACCTGGTCCAGCAATCGTTTTGGAGAACGTACCCTAGGTAGTGTTCCCTCTACTTTTCCTTGGACCATAAGCTTTTCGAGATTGTCATCTTTCCTCCTGCTGACATTTCCAAAATACTTGAGGATCAGTTGTTTGATTTTAGTTGACAATCTGACTTGGATGTTAAGTTCTTCGAGTATTGAAATGTTGGTTCTACGGGCTGTCCAGGGAATCCTCAGTAGTCTTCTCCAGACCCACATCTCAAACGCATCCAACTTTGCGATGTCTGCGGCTTTTAAGGTCCAGGATTCTGCTGCATATAGGGCAATTGGAAAAACGAGGGTGTTTACTAATTTGCATTTTGTTGTGGTTGTTATATGCCGATCTTTCCAAATTTTGTTGAGTTTGGTCATGGCCGTTTCTGCTGATGTGGGCACCCAGATAAGTTATTTCCTCTACGTTCTCGACATCTTGAATATTAGGCATTTCTTCCATGCTGTGCGTGCGATCTATTAACATAAGTTTCGTTTTTTGGCGGTTCAGTTGCAGACCAAACTCCAAGCTCACTCTCTCTACTCGCTCAACAAGACTCGACATTTCCTGCCCATCTTTGGCGATGAGTGTGGTGTCATCAGCGTAGCGGAATATATATAATTATATATATATATATATATATATATATATATATATATATATATATATATATATATATATATATATATCATATTCGTAACAAACATTTTGCGATTATATTTTTCTGACATCACCTGAAGTCCTTAGATTATTTAACGTCCGATCATAGCCGCCTTGATGCAATATTAAAAGTAATTCTGAAAAAATGAAGTAGGCGTAAACATTTTTGAAAATGTCATATTCTGATTTAGAATTGTCTCAAAAATCATAAAATGTTACAATATACAATATACCTACAGGGTTTTCCATTTAAAGATTCAGAACCAGAGCTATTTCCGGTGGATCCAAAAATGACCGGAAACTAAAAAATATGCGAAAACTATCCTCTTCACATACAATTGATCTACACCAGATTTCATTTTGATGCACCAAATATTCAAAAAGTGATGACTTGTTTAATAGATTCGTGGACACCCAATATTTTGACAATGTTTTATGTTTTACCCAGAAATTTAAGGCATATGGCTTTTGCATGTTAGTTGTGAATTTAAAACTAGGCATATATGAATACAACTGACGCGCAAGCCTAGAAACTCTTCCTTGTTAATTGAGTGGCTTTCATGTCAGTCGTGACGGTCTCATGTCAGTCGTGACGGACACAATTTTAGTTCCATCTTTCATTCAACAACGTGCGATAAGGAATTTCGTTTGAATAAAAACCTCGAGAGACGAACTAGGACATCTTAATGTACCGATTAAGCACTCGTTTTATCCGGTTTTTCGTTGATGCTTTCAATACGTTATTCCCGTACTGGGTATCGGAAGCGCCCCCTAGGAACGTGACCACACTGTAGATGGCGAGATATCGTTCCGCCTTAATCCAAACCCCCCGCCCCCTCCTCGCGTTCCGTCCAAAATACGAGAAATAACATGAAATGTACGGCTTCCAATGCACAACTTCGCTTGTAATGTTCCGAAGAGTTTGCGTAGCATGTAATTTTAAATTTATGACGTTCGGAAGCTGATCTTGTTTTGTGGAACGCGACAATGTTAGAATATCAGGAAAATTTTCCGTATTTTAGAAAAAGGGATCGGGGACTTGATTGACTGGTTCGAACGTCGCCGAAAAAGGAGACTTCATTGTTATGAAATAACATTCAATCAAAGCTGATATGAATGAAATCGAATCAGTCGATTGGAGTTGGGCTGCAAAACATCGACATTTCTTAACCCTCTCGCTCACCTTGTCCTCAATTGAGGACAACCTACTTTGGATTTTTTCCTATGAAGTGCCGCTTGCTCTTACTTCTCTGTCACATTGTTCTCAGTTGTGGACATCATATATTTCCAAATGAATATTTGTGCTGCCATCTACAAGCTGATGGGAAAAAAATTCATTCATTTGAAATATAAGTTTCCGTAGGGTAGCTGTGACAGCAGTGTAGCGCTCTACTGTTTATTTTTTTTTGGTTATATTCGTTAGGCCACGTGTTTGAAAACTGTTTGTTCACGTTCACAATAAGTGTAGACTTGTTCCAAAGTAATTGTGTTTGGTGATTTTTGTGCATATTGTAATCAGCGATTTTTGAAAGTGTGGTGTCCTAATTTGAGGACATCGTGAGCTAGCGGTAAACGCAACATCTAGGTAAATATAACAGCACTTTTATTTTATTTCTGCAAAAGTTAAATTTATACATTTTAGTACTTCGAAAATGGACCATTCATGAAATACCATACCCTGTAATGTTATTTTAATGAAACATATTAATATTTTACCCTCTGAACATATTTCTGAAAATTTTTTGTCTTCCATCAGTTCATGATGTCCTCAATTGGGGACATGTCATAGTTCCCATCAGCTCATGATGTCCTCAATTGGGGACATGTCATAGTGCCCAAACGGAGCATTTTGAAAATCTGAATTTAACATCAAAAATTTTCAAAAAATCATAAGTTGCATCTCAGTAAATTTCAGATTTTTCGCTCCAATAGTTTTAATTTGTGACGGAGAGGGTTAAACATCGATTTTAAATATTAAATAAACGTTGGTAGGTATTTATTGAAAAAATGAATATTCTCGATTAAAAAAAAAAACTCGTGAGAGGCAGAGCTTTATCACTACGGTCGTATTTTTCAAAAAAATTAAAAAAATTAATAAAGAAATTAGATACTCACTAGATTATTATTACATTTCCCAACTTAATGTAAAAATTCTTAGGATTTCACATGAAATTGAATATAACATGAAACAGATTTTGAAAAACTTGAATTTTGTTTCATTTCATGGGGCTTTTGAACAAGCAAAACTTCTTAAACTTTAAAACTGAAAATAACAAAGTTTTGGGTATCTCATCCATGGACACGCTGTGTATAAAAATATATAAATATATATATATATATATATATATATATATATATATATATATATATATATATATATATATATATATATATATATATATATATATATATATATATATATATATATATATATATATATAGATATATATTTATATATATATATATATATATATATATATATATATATATATATATAAAGTGGCGTAGATAGGGGGGGGATTAAGGGGACCAATCCCCCCCATGAGCCTACAAAAATTATTGTAGAATTGAATAAAAGTCTCGTATCTACGTATTTAAGTATACATGAAATTTACTAAGCACTAGCATCTCTTTTGATATTATGTATGTGCAATTATATAAAAATCATCTAGATATGTTTTCGTGAGGGCTGTGCAATTTCCGCGCTTCGAACAGGCCGACCAATCAGGAGCCACGAAATGATCGCTCGCTATAATTATGGACAGATTGAGCACATGTAAAGTAAATATCTACTCATAATTTTAACATAAAAGTAAATCAAGAAATTGAATCGTTTTTCTAATTTTGGGTAGAGTAACTAGTACTTTTGAGCATATTTTATTCAATGGTTAATTAGTAGTTCAATCGGTCACTATGAGCAAGAAAAGGTGTTTAAAAAAGTTCAAATGGCTCTAATGGAAAATTTTTATTTCGAAAGGAAGAAGTCCACCAAAATATCCTCGCACTTCTTCTCTTTCTAAATTGTATACTGTACCTACTATTAAAAAAAAACTGCTCGAGCTTTTGTTTAATAGTTTAGTATTATATCTAAAGCACGAGCAGTTTCGTTCAATAGTATAGGTAGTATAAAATTTAGAAAGAGGAGAAGTGCGAGGAGGTTTTGGTTGACTTCTTCCTTCGTAAATAAAATTTTACATTTCACATACGTTTTTTGGTCCTAGCGACATAGTGATTAATTTCCTGTTTACATTCGAGGACCGTGACTTCTGCTCATAGAAGATTTTCAATAAATATTTATTATTTCGAATATTTGTTGAGGTAGAGTAGGTATCAAAATATGACTAACTCTTGGATTTGATTGTCAATTTAATTACCTCATAATATTTTGAAGTAAATAAAAATTATTGAGTTAGTGAAAGTTTTCTTGTGATTGCGTTCAATCCATTTCTGGACTTATACATCATGGATCTTGGAGAAAGATTTACTAATCATGAGAATATAGTCTAGTCAACAAGTGCTTTTTTTGTTCAACTTTTTTCATCAGTCTCTGAAGAATATGAACAAGGTGTCATTCGATTCGGAAGAGCATGTAGATATTTTTTGAAAAAAGTAAAGTTCCGATTGAGAAAATTGTAAAAGTTATAATCAATTTACTGAGAGAAAAAATTATCTCAAAAACTAATTGATATTTTTGATATACAAAAAGAGGAGGATATTATCTAAAAGAAAGTATCCCGGAACTCTAGGATTAATATTTATAATTTTCTCAGAGGGGTAAATATACGGCCGAAAACGTGTAATCTGGCTTGCGAAAGTAACGCCCATTAGGGAAACTTTAACAATAAACATTATTTAACTGAGTGTATTAAATATTATATTAAGGAATGAAAAATTTCAGGTTCTTACTGGATGGGAAAATGAACAATAATCCAGCCGCAAAACATTTTTATCGCGAGTTTTCAATCAGTCATGCAATAGTTTTTTGCTGCTTTAACAAAAACATTGCAGGTGTGATAACTGTAGAACTATAGATCTGATATTTTTTTCCTCTCTTGGAGCTAGTTTCGAAAGACTGCAGAATAGATCCCCGTTTTTTTTTTTTTTTTAACTCGAGGGACCTACAGTTTAACGCCGGTTCCGAACGGCCAATGGGCTTGTAAACAATGTACATTACCCAACACTCAATCTCATAACTAGAAACACTAAATTCAGGACATACACAACGCCCAAGAGCAAGGTGGGACTCGAACCCACATCCTCGGTCAACAAACGGTACAGGGCGGTACTCGCTCACCGCTGGTCTACCGAGGCCCCTAGATCCCCGTTAATAAAATGTAAGAATTGAGGCCTCGGTAGACCAGCGGTAAGGTGAACGGCCTTATACCGTTTGTAAACCGAGGATTGTGGGTTCGAGTCCCACCGCGCTCTTGGGTGTTGTGTATGTCCGAAATTTAGTGGTTATATATGATTAAAAATTGTTGGGTAATGTACCTAGTTTACAAGCCCATTGGCCGTTCGGAACCGGCGTTAAACTGTAGGTCCCTCGAGTTAAAAAAAAAAAAAAATGTAAGAATTAAATTTATTATTTTTTTTACAAACAATTTACTTAGTTGCAAAATTGATCACTTTAATTAGTCATAACTTTTTTTTCTTGATTCTCTTATAAACAACGCATTCGTTTATAACAATTTTTCAAACAATAGGAGATGATTATTGAAAAAACCATTTCCTTGTAACTTCCGATAATAGAAAACGGATCATTGAAATCATAGAAATAATTTCATTTTGTTGTTGCAAAACTACGTAAATTGTTAATAAACAACTGAAAAATTAAAAAATTTTTATTTTTTCAACGGGGATTTACTCTGAAGCCTTATAATAATAGCTCCAAGAATGAAAAAAAATCTCAGATCTATAGTGAACAGTTATCACACCCACAATTTTCATGTTCAAGTACTAAAAAATTGTTAATTAACTATTGCATAACTATTTGAAAAATCGCTATTATCCCCAGATTACTGCTCATTCACCGATTTAGTAACTGTCTGAATTTTTTTATTCCTTAATTTTCATATTTATTATGGTCGAATAATGTTTATTGTTGAAGTGTCCTTAATGCTCGTGACTTGCCCAAACCAAATAACCCGTTTTCAATCGTATTTTACCTCTCTAAGAAAATATTGATCCTAC